>JAEQBH010006863.1:0-154904 GCA_016808115.1 Tetrastigma voinierianum
ACAAATGATTTGCAAATGATTCAAAATGGTGAATTTCAATTGGATTTTAAGGTTTGATTAAAAACAGGAGTTGATGGTTTGCAGACCGAAAATAAAAGCATGAAAAAATGCAAAATAACCCTCGAAGTGCTCCGCCACCGGGCTTAGGTCTTAAGGCAACCAACATGTCCCCGTGTATTTTTCTCGCGCCGGGAGGATGACATAGTCATTTCCCAAACTTGACTTTCATTTAGCTTTAAAACTAAACCCTATGATTTTCCCTTTTGAAACATAGCATTTAAATGGGCATAAATGTCCCTAACAGTGAAAACACATCTCAAAAACACTACTCTACGATAACTAGCAGGAGACAACTAACGGCCTCAGTGGATCTAGTGAAAGTATCCACTGAACCCAAAAAGCTTGCCAAATACACATTAAAGAGAGCATGCTTATGAGGATTTTAACCCATGAGAAGAAGGAACGAAACAACCATAAATTCGTGGCGCGTTAAAACAGGAACCGTCTGCCACCTCAAATCCTAGCTGCACCTCCCCTCTTCAAGGAGGAAGAGGTCTAGCCGAACATCCTCTGAGTTGTCATCCTCAGAGGAGTGTTTTGCAGCCGATAAAATGGAAAAGAAAAGGAAAGAAAGTGGAAGAAAAGGAGAAAAGGAAGCAGCGGCGAAACTACCTCCCGCTCACCGATTACCGGGCGAGGTGAGTTAATTCAGCTCGTATGCATCGAGGCTTATAGGTGCTCAAAGGTATGAAATTACAAAAAAAAACTAAAACTAAAGCTATTACAAGGCTAAAATCTAAGAAACCAAAAATTGTAGCAAAAACAACAATGCGTGAAATGCAAGAGAACAGGGCTGCAGGAATAGTGCTCGCAGGATGCACAGTGACAGAGGCAAAAGCACTCCTGCAGTGCTCCATTTTTCTTCACATTTCGCTTCTTCTTTCCTTCCCCGATATTTGATTTCAAGAAGGCCGAGTTTGACTTGAATTCTTCGTGGCTTGGATCGACTCAACAATTCTTGGCATAATTAGCTCGCAAAATCGTAAAATTCTTCCATAAAGGCGATCATTAGAATAATAGTGGACTCATGTGCAAATCGGTTAATGTAATTGATTAGTACACAAAAAAAAAGCACTCAAAACCTATAATAAATAGGCTCAAAATAACACTTTGGGGCACTAATCAATGCCCGTCATTTATCTCCCATGCTCGAGGCGGCTCGTTTACTCGAAGTTTCGATCCCATCCACCTCGATGCCCAAGGCGGTCGAAATGAGGATCATGCCCGACCTTCCCGCCTCGCTGAGCTCTGGGTCACCATATTTAATCGCTACATGATCGAGTTTGGGTCACCTACATGAATGTTCGGATCACCCACACAAATGTCACGTGCGTTGTAGCTTATCTCATTCCACTGATGTTAGACCACCCCTAGCAAATATCAAGCACCTGGTTGTTATTGATAGAGGAGGCAAGCAATGGCTATGGATAATTTATAAAGCCATAAATGCTTAAGCTTGTAAGGGTGTACCCTTCCCGAATTAAAGATACATGATAATAATTTGGGTTATTAAATATATTTTATTACTCGAACTCCCTCAACTTTCTACCGTTTTTATAAAGGGGTCTACCTCCACCTTCTCAAAACATTTAAACCATTACATTCTTAAACTTAAGTCACTTTTTTTCTTTCTTTCTTTCCTAAACATTGAGGTGACTTTAAGGATATTTTTTTGAAAAGAGATAAATTTATTGATTCAGGTTAGCAATACAATCGATAGAAATATAAAATCAAAAGTGCTAAAAACTTTAGAAGATTACGTAACATTCAGGTTAATAACAAAAATGAACAGTCTAAGGACTACACATTTGATAATCCAAAAAATGCATATAATACATGATTCGTGCCATGGTAGGGTGATTCGGAATCAACAATATTTGTATCCTTGTTCTCTACCACGTAGTCAAGCTAATGCAGCATAGCTGGGCTTCAAGGCCGAACACGTGGATGGGTTTTCATCCTATGAAATACTCTGATCATTGGTTGAAAACGGTGAGGCTTTGTCTCTGATTTCTGGATTCGTTCAAAAAAATTCATGAAGTTGTGGTTTCATCGACTAACCGTAATGGCTGAAAGTGAAGTGTGAAATGAACCTTGAAGGCTCGGGGTCACTAGCTCGACAACATGAGGCTATTAAAGGTCCTCAAGTTATATCTCAGACAGTGGCAAATGACATATAGTCAAAGCCAAAACCGGATCTTTGTTTAGCTATAAAACCTAACCCTAGTAAGCAAATACTAAGCATTCAAAGTCCCATTCAGTTTGAAACCCTAGCATTTAACCTCATTTCAATGGCTTGTAACAATTATCTAAAGAATATCAAGCAGATCTACCATTACATACACCGAACCCCCAAAGATGGCAAGTATCGACCAAAGGAAAGACATTAAATGGCATTAAACCCTAGTTTGAAAGTATGGAACCATAAATGCAAAGACTGCACATTTAAAGCATGAGGATTAACCCAACAACCCCAAACCAAGCTAGCCACCCTCCTCTTCAAGGCTATGATATTTAGCTAAGCATCCCTTGAGTTGTCATCCTCAAGGGAGGCTCGCGTACCGAGAAAAATGAAAGAAGAGAGAGAAGAGAGCAAATGAAACCCTAAAATGAAAGCTGCAGGAAACTTTATAAAAAAATGAAAAGTTGCTTAGGGTTACAAGTTTGTAGGGGTTTATATAGTACAACCCAAAGTGTGAAAATACAAAATTGCCTAAAATATTGGCTTTCATAAGGGCCAAAATGGTAATACAAAACTAGGTCGTCAGATCAAGAATACCAAAATCACAGGCAGCAATCACATAGGGAATTTCGCTAGCATACTTAAAATTCGCTAGCCTAGCTTAGCTCTATATAGATAATTAAATGAGAAATTTCGCTATCAACAATGACCACTAGCTAGCTAAAAATTCGCCAGCCTAGCGAAACTCAGGTGAAATAGCGAAATCGGGAATTTTCGCCAGCACAAAGAATTTCGGCTAGCCCCAGCGAAATTTCGCTAGATTGCAACAAATTATGATTGCGAATTAAGAATGATTGCGAAATTAAGAACTCAGTGAAATTTTCGCAATCATAGCGAAATTTTCGCAATCATAGCGAAATTTTCGCAATCATAGCAAAAATTCCTGCTTTGCGCTTTTCTACTGCATCCCCACTGCATCCTCCTTCCTTCAAAATCCACTTCATATATTCCTTCATTTTTAATGGATGAAGACATTGTGAATCTTCAGTATTCGGCACGTATCTTAACATCAAATTTGAACTAAATGGTTGAGGTACGCAAAGACCTGCAAAATTACCAAAAACAAACTCGAAATGGCATCAATGGTACTAAGTAATCTACACACGCCAATCGCGACCGAGATGATTAGTGCGCAAAAAGCACCTAAAACCTATCTTGAATAGGGTTCAAAATAGCACTTTTTGGGCACTAATCACACCCCCAACCGACACGCTGTTAGTCCCTTTAGCAATGCTAGAAACAATAATGGATGCATGTCAGTTTTACAAAAAGTGTATATGGTTCAAAGTGTATGCACAGTAAGCCTTACCTTTAGCATGAATAATTTTACACCTCGTATGAAAACCGGCATTAACATAAACCATACAAGAACAAGTTTTAGTGGCAATGCCAATTTCAAGGAAATCAAACTCGAATTTCCACCAAAATCTAATTGTTCCTAAGGTAACCGCACAGCCAATAAATCTGCAGTTTCTATTCCTCCCTAACCTAGCCATCGCTACGGCTCAAACCACGACCAACCTAAATAGGACTAGCTACACTCTTATTTCTTTATTTGACTAAATTGGTAGGGTGCACGTTAAAGACTCGACTTCACCAAAGTCCGTGTAATCTGGGAGTCCACCGATGACTCCCAACCAATTAAGGCTTCTAGGCATCAAGCCAAAAGGATCACTGACCACAAACTCGCAGCTTCAGACCTGACCCGAATGACTTCGAGAATTAAGCACCTACAACACGCTAAACTCTACCCATCCACCCGTGTAACGAACACTAAGTCGATGACTCCCAACCAATCAAGGTTTAGGGCATCGGGCTTTAAAGGCTTTCGCCATATACCCCTCGGACCGTGTTCGGGTTTCAAGGCAAAGCGTCACGGCTTTTATTTTTCTTTTTCTTCTTTCTTTTTCTTTTTGCTTTTCTTTTCCTTTGGAAGACAACATCGTCTTCATATACGTGGTAGCACAAACTTATTGGGCTGGTTATCAACAGATCTTAAGGCCGGCTAAAAGTGAAATGAGGTATATAATTTCACAACCTAATGGTACAATCTGGCAGGGCAAAGGTGTGAATTAGCCTGCCGGAATTGTCTAAGGTTGAATACTTCAAAATCTCAATCGACCAAAACTAAATCATGCATGGAATTGTTCTAACATTAAGGTAACAAACAAGGTTTCAAATTTTCAATTAAGAGAAATTCAATTCTGTTCAATTAAAGGCAATTCAATCAGTCTAATTGAAAGCAAAAGTGGTATACACAAAATAAAGACACAAAAGTACTTTCAGAGCAAGTATAATAAATCAGAATAAGTATGTAAAGCTTTTGATATAAATCCAAAATGGCTAATACAAGAAATATAGCTAAATGATACAAAATATCACCGCCTACTATCAAGCAATACATGAATCCTAAACAAAATCAAGAAGCAGCTTGATAATGTCAAAACTATACAAAAACATATCAGAAGACACTTCCTACCTCTAACTTTTCCCTCCCAGTGACGAGCATGTATATGTAATGTGTGGATAGGAAAGCTAGGAGATGGAGGTGACCACCTCAATCTCGTGGTGGGCGGAGGATCCAAAGCCGCTGCTACGGTGGGCCGATGTCTAAGGAGGCCGCCACTCGCCGGCTCATCTCTACGGTCGTGAAATACGCGGAGACCGAGGTGACTCATGACCGCAGCATGATATGACACCGCCCCAAAGTGGTCTCAGCCGAAAGCACTCTCGGGTCCATCGATGCCTCGTGGTAGAGGCTAACGAACGTACGCATCCATAACACCCGCAAATTCTCCCCGGTACCGATTACGAACGTAGACCTCGAGAGGTTGCACAGATACGACGGGTCGGAGTGTCAACAGTGGTCGTGGCCGAAGAGGTGAGGATGAGATGCAGGAGATATATCTCGCACCGAACTCCTCTCCATCCCGACCTCAGAGTGCCGATCATCTCTCCTCCGAGAGTCCTCCGCTCCTCACCCAGACTCCTCCCGGGCCTTCGACGCCTATGAGAAAAGAAACTCCAGATCACCATACCGCCCATAGACGCGACTCGAGGGCATCCGACCGCTTCAACTGGCCTCGAAAACCCAAGTGCTCCAGACCTCGCTCAAAAGTCGCATCGCTATAAGGGTATACTCCTGCCGAGCTGTACCCTTCACGGTGGACCTATCTTCAAATGTGAGTGCGCGACATCACTAACTCGAGGATCGAACTGTAATCCTCCGAGATCCGATACAGAGCCTCGAGAATGGGGCCCCCCACGCTGGACGTGAATACTGTGAGTCTAAGAGGCCGGGTCTCGGAGCAGATGATCAATAAGAAGACCGGGGGCGGAGCCGCTACCAAGAGTGCCGGGCCCCGCAAGAAGGTTCAGCGACAACTGGACCATCTCTCTCCGAGCCTACGAGCGCCTCGATAACCTCCAGACCGGGCTCAGACGCCGTTGTGCCCCACACAAGCCGCCGAATGTTCGTCGGCCGAGTACCCCAAGCGATCATCAATATCGACCTGAGCTCCAGCGATACGCTCCCGGAGGCCATGTATCGGTAGAACTTGCCACCACCCGGGATGAATCGCCGTGGGCGCCATAAACTGGTAAGAGTAATGCCAATCGGGCCGTATGCCAATCCCCTCGAACCCCGGGATCACCGCACAATGCCTGACGCCATAATAAGACTCTCCATGGAAATCTCCCGCGTGGAGTCCGACGCTCCCTGACCCGGTCCCAACGACAATCCGCCGCCTAATCCTCGAAGGGCTACGATAACTGATGGCGAGGTCGCCATCGCCGACACGGAAGGCGATACTAAGGCCTGTGAGGATGAGGACTCCCAGCCTAATGTACGGCCCGCTGAGGGCCAGCCCTCCCGGGATCTCCTCCCCGAGGCACTGGGTGAAGGGCCCGGGTCCCATCCGGTCCGTACCTCCCGAATCCCCCGAGGCTCTCGTGACCGGCTCCGACCGAGGCCTCGCTCCTCCGGCCGGAGTGCAACCCGACCCAAGGCCCGAGGCGACCCACCTCCGGGCACGAACCATGATCGTGAGCGGAGAAGGACACCGCGTGGCGCCAGGTACGTAAACAAATGAACTGTGGCTCGCAACAAACCACATGTGGCACAAACAAAGCCGGGGAGACCCGCGCAAGGGGCCGGCTATGAACACGGCGCACTCCGGCAGCCGTAGGGTTCAACGCACACGCGGGAGGATCGAAGGAACATCAGAATAGGAGCGCACCGGACTGTAAGTATGACGATCGGAAACTGCATCAATCGTGGTTTCTGGCTGATGCTAAGACAATGGGAGCTAGGCACAAGAAGGTAGCACATGCAATGTGGTACGAAGGCCACATGCATGGCAAGTATGGACTGTGGTGTGGCGTCAGATTTGGCGCAGTGTGCGCTAAGAAGGGCTCGGGCATGCGCCTGGGTGGAGAATGATGAATTTGAAAGCGAACCCCCTCCTCCTCCTTTTTATAAAGGCGCTGGGAAGCCGTCAAAGATCGGGATAGTTTCGGGCTTAGTATAGCCGAACCCGTACCTAGTCAAGAATCAATTTTCAAAGATTGGTACCATAAATAATACTAAAAATAAAAATTATTATAATAAAATATATCTAAAAATCTATTAAATAATATTAAAATAAAATTACTTAAAAAGAGAAAGTTACTAAAAATAGAAAGTTACTAAAATTCACTAACTTTAAACAAAGTAAATAATTCGAAATAGTAATTGCCTTATCTACACTCAAATCAGCTCAATTTACTAACTTTCTCACTAATGGGTCAAGGGAGGAGGAGCTCCTAACCCCTCGCAGCGGGTCCGTGGCCGCGTACCTCGATGCTTGATTTCTGGCCGATTTTCTTCTCAATCTTGATTTTGAACTGAGTAATTGCTCGGCAGTTGACGATCGATGGCAACTCCTAAAACAATCGCCACCCCGGGGTTAACCACCCCGCAATTTAAGGACATTCGCTTCCCCGCATTTCGTCAATCGAGCACACTTCATCGGGCCCCTTGATTTTCATTTTCCACCAACTCACAGGCTTGCTATTCAAGTGAAAAATATTCAGCTCCACGTCATGTTGCCAAATGTGAGTTGCATGACTCCATTTCACTGATGATCGCACTGGCCGCGCGTAAAACGGTCTTCTGCAGATAACTCCAGACCGATCGGGGCTCCACTTTGCAATTGCCTTGTCAAGCACTACAAAGCTCCACTGGGTAGTAGAATTTATTCACTTTCGATCAACACATCCTCAACTATTCTCAGAATTTTCACCGATCTATCGCCCAATGACAAAGTGATACGCAGAGGTTTAGCTTCCTGAAACTCTAACCGCTTATATACTGGTATGGCAAAGAAGTTTACATCACCTCAAATCGAGTAATGCCTTATCTATGCAAGTCCCTCCAATGTCGATCGAATTGTGGGGATCCTCGATCCTCAGATTTGACCGGGTTCGCTTGATTGCGGCAATCGACTTGTCTCTCACAGTGAAGGCTTCAATGCCCAATCCATTTTGATCAGACATAGATCTTTCAAACTTTGCATAGTCGACTTGAAGTTTTTGATGGGATGTCCAAAAGGGGCATGTTGACCTTCACTCGCTCTTTAGGACTTCCAGGACAGCCCGCCTCGCTAGGATGCCTTCTTCTTCCTTCTGGGCACCTCAGAACTCTGAGGTGGCATGCTATTTCCACGAGTCCTCGCGATGATCACCCTCTCAGTTCAGTTCCTTTCTTTAAATGTCTCTTCAAAGAACTAAGGGCATCAAGCTGCTCTACTTCTTCCACTCCTCGCAGTGATTACGGCCTTCACTTCATCCATCCCCGAATCGCGCACGAACCTACTCACGACCTTTCGATCTGGGCAACAAGCCTGGGGAAGGAACCTTCCTTCCCCGTACTCCGTATCGCTGACTATGGATCGATATCAAGCAGGTTGTCTTTATTTTGATTAAGATTGCTCTCAAGCCCATCTATTCTTTTTGTTCAGTACTTTCTACAAGATCACTCTTCCGTGGATAACTGCATTGATCCCGCTTCCTCCACAGTTACCTACCACTCGCTTCAAGTTTAATATGGCTTGCTCTACGTGAGAGGAGGATGGTGGTGGTTGTGGAATAGGATGAGAACCAAATCAGGGTTTGGCACCCGGGGCACATAGCAGGGGATTAGGCTTGCAGGATGTCAGTGATTTTTCCAATTGGAATTGTAGGTGTTACCATACTGGCATCGGGTCATGGGCTTCAGATTACCTACAAAGATTTCGTGAGATATTCTAACATCAAATCCTTCATCACTGGGCACCGATGTTCTCCCGGGATTAACAAAGAGGTTGACAACTGATGAACGGGTCAATGTGCAAGAGCCACACGCGACTTCATGGAGCCTCTTTCCTTCTAGCTCTTCCACCTTCCTAGCTAGGGTCGAGATTTTTGCTTTCATTTCCATGTCCTCTGAAAGTGCAAAAATTCCTCCCCTTTGGTGTGTGCCGAGGGCCTCATTTTCCACTTCTCTGTTTGCCTATCCCAACAGTAACCCTTGAAGTTTCAATACATAACTCAAGAAATCCATAGCTTCATCCGATTTTTACTCAAAAATCACCTCCACATGGTTTCTAAGAATTGCTTCACGGCAGGGACATACCATTATAGAAATTATTCACTAACATCCAGTGTCAAACCATGATGTGGACAAGACTCCATGGTATCCAAGTGAATCTCTCCGCAAGATCGTAGAATTTCTCACGTCATAGGCCGGTAAAGCAGATCCGCTACTTCAACCGTCGGGGTCTTTTGTGGCATCGAAGAATTTCTTCAAAAATTCACCACGATCCGCCAACTTCTAATCGTTTCGCCAAAGTGAATTGAGCCAATTTTGGCCTGTTTTTCAAAGTAATGGGAATGCTTTTACTATAAATCCATGTCGCTTATAATTCTCCTTAAAAGTCAAGGTATACCTCCTCAAAACTCGTATGTGTGACATGGATTTTCATTCTCCATACCATGAAAATGTGGGAAGCAAGTACCCAGGGGTATGGTCTAATCACTACATCCCTCAGAGTGTATGACAGAAGGAGCACTCACTCAGGAGGGTGTACGTTCCCCCATCGACCTATATGTCACATTGATTCACTCGGGTACCCCCACGACTCGTTGTTCTTCGTAGATCCATTTGATCAACGTACACCGACTCGCAGCCTTGCTCAATTGGTGCACTCACTTTGCACCACTGATGATCCTCTATCCCGCGGCTGCATAAACACCGCCCGTTAAATAAATGAGACACAACAAAGAATACAAACAAAAGCTTGGCAAAGGTCGGCGTTAGTTAAACAAAAACTCCGATCGCAAGAAACAGAGGTGTCAAAGGCGTAACTCGGCCAAGTGAAGAAAACTCTGTAGTTCCGCACTCAATTCAAAAAGGACCTGAAGGTCACCAACACTTGTAAATGCACTACAAGTACAGCATCATCAATCATCATAATGAAGTTCTACACCATCCCCAAGAACAGCCATTTGATTCGCAGGCACTGTAGGTGATCTCGAATCAACAATATTTGTATCCTTAGTTCTCCTCCCACTGCCGAGGTCAAGCTGCTACCGTGCAGCATAGCGGTCTAGGGTCAACACTGGGATGCGTTTTCATCCTATGAATGATTTGTAATGTTGTTTGGAAAACAGAGGCTTTTGTTTGATTTCTCGGATTTGGCCCAAAATAAAGGAAGTGTTTGTTTAACGACCAACTCTGTGAATGGCTGAAAGTGAAGTGTGAAATGGTAACCTCAAGGCCTGGGTCACTAGCTTGATAACATGGCCAGCTAAAGTGTCCCTCGGGTTATATCCCTCGCATTAAAAGGGAAACGGAGGACACATATAGTCAAAGCCAAACCGATCTTTGTTTAGCTATAAAACTCAACCCTAGAACTAATTCTATTTGAGTCAAAACCACAAATACTAAGCATTCAAAGTCCCATTCAGTTTGAAACCTCCTAGCATTTAACCTCATTTCAATGCTTGTAAATACTATCTAAAGAATATCGTAAAGGAATTCACCATTAAGCACATAATCGAACCCCAAAGCATGGCAAGTATCGACAAAGGAAAGTACATTAAATGGCATTAAACCCTAGTTTGGAAAAAGCATGGAACCATAAATGCAAGACTGAGAATATTTTTAGCATGAGGGATAACCTGCAACAACCCCAAAAACCAAGCTAGCACCCTCCTCTCTTCATACATAGGTTTAATACATCCTCGAGTCATTCTCATATGTCGGCACCCGAGAAAATGAAAGAAAGAAGAGAGAGAAGAGAGCAAATGGAAACCCTAAAAATGAAAGTCGCGGGAAATTTATAAAAATGAAAAGTTGCTTAGTGGTTACGTTTGTGGGGTTTATATAGTACAACCCAAAGTGAAAATACAAAATTGCCTAAAATATTGGCTTCACATAAGGGCCAAAATGGTAATACATAAACTGGTCGTTTGGGGATCATCGTTTGGGATCAAGAATACGAAATCACGAGGCGGCAATTTCGCTATGCGGGGAATTTGCTAGCATAGCGAAAATTTGTTTAACTGCGAAATTCGCTAGCCTAGAAATTCGTGCCGAGGGAAGACTGCGAGTGAAAGCTCGCTATCAACAGTGAATTCCGCTAGCCTAGCGAAATTTGTGTGAGATAGCGAAATTGGGAATTTTAGCTAGGCACAGTAAATTTCGCTAGCTATCGAAATTTCGCTAGCCTAGCGAAATTCTCTCAATGAAGACTCGCTAAGTTACTGAATTTTAGCTATGATTACGAATTTCGCAATCCTAGCGAAAATTTCGCAATCACTTGCGAATTCTGCTTTGCGCTTTTACTTTGCATCGGCTGCATCCTCCTTCCTTCAAATCCACTTCATATATTCCTTCATTTTAATGGATGAAGACATCGTGAATCAACCCCGATTATTCGGCACGTATCTTAACATCGATTTGAACTAAATGGTTGAAGTACGCAAGGAGCACACAAAATTACCAAAAACAAACTCGAAATGGCATCAATGGTACTAAGTGGACCTACACACGTCAATTGGCTTAATTGAGATGATTAGTGCGCAAAAAGCACCCAAAACCTATCTTGAATAGGGTTCAAAATAGCATTTTTTGGGCACTAATCAATACATAAAATTCAAGATCTACAGTACACTGACGAACATACTTTGATATGGTAACTTTATCAGATCGAAACTTTACCATCTAAATTGTCAACGTGAAAACCTACAAAAAAGTCAATCATCGACGACACAACTACTCACCTCAACAAATAGACGACAAAAACAAACTAAATTAAGATTAGTTTCATTGGAAAAACCACGCTTTTATTAGGGCAGGATCTATGCTTGTCTTTTTTCGATATGCTTATTGTTTTCAAAAGAAGTCTCCACTTGTATAGTTTCACCAATATATTTTTATGTTTCATGTTTGTAATTTTATCTTATTTGTTTATAATTTTGTCTTAATTGTTTATACTTTTATATTTTAATTTCAATAATTTGTTTTATACATTAATTCTCTTACGTCTTGAATCCGATCATTGTCATATTTCATAAAAAAGGAGAAAGTTTTTAGGTTAAAGTTTTAGTAATATATATATATATATATATATATATATATATATAGTAAGAATCCACAATCTTATGGAAACTCTAATAGGGAGGCAGTGAAGCGACTTTGAGTAAGTGAGCAGACCAAATATACACTGCTTGATTGTGCGAAAAATTGAATTATTCATTGCAAATAACAGAAAAAAGGAATTAAGTTGTTGCTGTGGCATTTTAGTACAAAAACAAGACAAAAATAAAAACGGGTCGTTTCTGTTGGAATTTTAGGATGAGAGAAATAAAATCGAAGTGAAAAGCAACGTACAACTTTCATTATTTTTCAAACATTTAAAGCGCCTATAAATGAAACTGATAGATAAATCAAAATTAAAATAAACAAACTAACTTTGACCCACTAATTTATCTCATTCACAACTAATTCTCCACATTTATCACATAGATAAAAACTCTCAAACAACCGTGGACTCACTCTCACAATTAAATAAAAATAAAATCTTTCCTAACTAATAAGAACTATTGAGACAAACTTTGAATCCCGGTCTTGACTTTGAATCATTCTTCAACACTTCCCCTTGAATCAAAGTTGCGAGATTTTTTTTTTTAATTTTCATGGAGCATCTATATCAATCCCATGTCTCGAGTCCTCATGACTCCTCACACATGCCTAAGCCAAATGCGCGGTAAAATCATAGTTTTTTAAAACAAAGGCTTTTGTTCGAAAACTTACTCTAGGAGTTTCGGTAAAATTTATTTGACAACCCTCCAGAAGTAGAATCACGTTGGATAACCCTCGTCTGATTCATGGGCCCCTCCAGGCGTGGTGTTGGACAGTCTCAACACAATTCTCAAGAAATCTTCGTCGAAATTCCTTTCACAATATTTTCCCTTTTTTATTTTCTTTCATATCATGCACTCACTCCTAATATTCTAGAGATTGCCCGGTCGTATGGAATGCGATATGCCAATCAACAACTCATGCTAATATATAAAACATGTATATATTAACATAATTAATTCACACAATTCATGTTATTCAATTCACAATCAATAACACCAAAATTAGCTCACATGGGCTAATTAACAAATCAAGCAATTCATTTTGAATTACTCAAACCACACAAAATCACACAACACATCACGTGAACAGTGAAACCCTCGGGTTGGCACTGTTCACGGCCACACAAGTAGAGATTTTCTTCGTTCGGTTCAAAGATTTTGAGACCGAAAACACGGCTAATTCAAGCCTCATAATATCCCTAACCATTCACATGGCTCTTAGCCAAAGAATAGCACAAGTAGGAGAAGACCCCTACCTCTTGGAGTTGTCGGAACTCCACCAAATCGGTGTTCACGCGTAGCCCTTGTCTCGTGGACCGACTTTGCTTCTTGCTCCGTCGAAAACCTACGGTCCGAACAATGGGAAATCTAGAGAGAAGTAGCTCTTTCTCTCTCTAAAACTGAAATCCCACGCCCACTGCACGATTTGTGCTTCCAAATGAAGAAGAAAACTATTTGTTTTTTGTCTTATTCATTTAACATTTTCCATTAATTCCATTTGTGTCCTTTCATTTAACTATTTGACACATGGCTTAATCTAAGCCATTAATTTCCATCATCTCTCTAATCATGCAACATGTGTCACATGAGTACATGTAGTAGGTGACTTTTGTCACATCACATGTCTCTCACAAACCGTTTTCTGACCTTGCGACACACAGTGTCTCGGCTATGAAATTAGTCTCGGGTCGGCGAAGTCGACGTGGTAGCTAGATTTATAGGCGATTCAGCGGTGAAGTCCGTTTCGTCATCCGAGATTTAGAAAAACTCTGGAGTTTGACCGAAATTACTATTTTACCCTTTTTCAGAAAATTTGAATTTTCCAGGGTTTTACATTCTCCCCTCCTTAAAGGAATTTCGTCACCGAAGTCACGGACAATCCTGACAACTCACATGCATATGCAACGTGCACTATACCATGCATGTAAAATAGTCATTTAAGTATTAAACTCCTAAACAACGTACCTTCATCCCTAAACAAGAAGGGATAGGTGGCCCGCATCGTGTCCTCGCGCTCCCACGTTGACTCCTCCACTCCACGGTGCGTGGCCCAGCACCCTCACTAGCCTCACGGTCTTGCGTCGCAAGGCACGATCCCGACTATCCATAATGCACGCGGTCCTTCCTCGAAGGTCTCATCGTATCGACCTCAATCTCTCCTAATCCACTACATGAGTTGGATGCAGGTGTACCTCGAGCATGGAGCGTGAAATACCTCGTGGACACGACATGATGGGCGGTAAAGCCAGCAGGTGCAGTGTCACCTCTCTCGAAGTAATATCTTGAAGGCCCGATGAACCTAGTATGCTTCCGCGCTTGCGAACGTGATCCTTTGTGAGGCATCACCTGCCTTCAAGAAGACGTGATCTCAGCCATCGAACTCTAAGGGTCGGCGTTGTACATCGACCTCAAGCTCTTCCTGCGCTCTGGCGTGAGAGAGGCTTATTTGTCGTATCAAGCTCACCTTCTTGGAGGTGTCTCTAATCAGATCAGGACCGGTGATGGAGCTCTCCCCTTACTCGGTTCAACATATCGGTGATGCATGGCCTCCCCATGCAATGCCTCGTATGATTAGCCAATTTTTATACTCGCGATAATTGTTGTTGTGAAATTTAATTCCGCTAGAGCGAGTGCTCTTCCCAGTACCCTTATGATCCGGGGCCCATGCTTTCGCGGCATGTCCTCCTTTACGTGTATAATCCTCTCTGACTGACCATCCGTCTGTGGGTGGAAAGTTGTACTCATGGTCAGTCGTGTGCCCATAGCCTTTTGGAAACTCTTCCAAAGGTGCGTCGTAAACCTCGGGTCTCTATCAGGCAAGCATGGATCTTGATACTTCATGTGAAGTGGGATATCTCTTGAATGTCTGGCCAAGTAGAATCTCTCGATGTGAAGGTCATCCGCCGCGGCTAGAAAATGTACCCGACTTCGTGGCTAGGTCACTTTATCACCGTACGCATCATGTCCTTGAGGTGTCGTAGCGCAGTGGGTCACAAAATCCTCGTGATGTGCTCCACTTCGGCTCAGCCACACTCGATGGTTGAAGTAGCCTGCGTACGGTGCTCGGCGCCAACTGGCGACGCGTGAGACATCGTCGAACAAAGTCCTGCGTGTCTCTTACGTTTCCGCTCGATGTCTGCGAGGCGAAGATCCTAGTACATCTTCGTGCTGCACGGAATTACCTGACTAGATCGAGCGGTGAAACTCACACAGAATCTCCTCTCTTAAATCGATCAAGCGAGGAACCCTTTGCACATCACCTCTATCTAGAAGACTACCATCCACGTGGATGGTCCGGCCCTCGTCCACTGTACGTGTGCCGGTCCTTGATGGGCCTTTATCTCGCGTCCTGTCCCTTGGACTCGATCACTCTACTTTCAGCGAGAGACGAGTGTAGCTACTAAACTCCCAACGTACCACAGTAACTCTTTGTCTATCTTGGCCCATCCCACAGTCTCGAGCATCGAAGTACAATACTAGCCAATACTCCGTGACTTAAGTTGGCTTGGCATCGGCCACTACATTTGCCTTACGGGATGGTAATGCAGAGTGAAGTCATAGTCCTCTAGGAACTCCATCCATCTGGTGCCTCGTATTTGAGGTCCGTGAGTGAAAATATACTTCGGACTTTTGTGGTGCAGTACGTCTCGAACTCCTCGCCGCATAGCGGTGGCGCCAAATCTTCTAGGCGAAGACTCGACCGTAACTCCATGTCATTGTGTGGGGTAATTCTGCTCATGATTCTTGGTTGGCAGAACCATAAGCTCTACTCCGAGGCGCATCACAAAACACATCCCGATCCCAGGCCCTCGAGGCATCGCGATACACTTGTGTACCCTTGTACACAGGACTATCAAGTAGGAGTGAAGTAGGTCTCCTCTTCAGCTCTGGAATGCCCTCTAGCATCGGTCATCCCGATCAAACTTGACCTCCTTTCGGGTGATCTCATCGTAAGTCTTCTTGTCGGAGAAATCTCGTGAATCTCTGTGGTACCCGGCCCGATCCCGAGAAACTACGTATCTCGGCGACTGGCCTCTCCCAGCTGTCACGGCCTCGGCCTTCTCGGGGTCTGCGGCACGCACGATCATGACACCACTGTCCCGAAATCTCACCTCGATGGCCCAAAACTTGCACTTACTAAACTGCGTACGGTGATGATCTCGGCAAGCCAAAACAATCCTCAGTGATCTCGTACTCCCTCGGCCGGGAGTAGATCGAGAATTTCATCACGCGGACCACGACAAATTGATCCATATAGGGTTGGAATACCCTATGCATGAGGAATCCATGAATCTTTCTTGGCGCATTCATCGATCGAACATCGCTTGAAATGAAGCTGAAATGCCGTAGCAGCTTCTAAACGCTATCTTAGGGATATCTGTCTCCTTAACCCTCGGTGATGATAACCGGTCTGAATGTCTATCTGATGACTCATTCCTCCTTGTGAACAATCATAATCTTCAACAATCTTCTAAATTCGATATCATCTAATTCTGGCTATGCGTAATCAATGCACGGTCGAAGGGTCTTGTCCTTCTTCTTTGCAAATAGAGCGGAGCGCCACATAGTGAAGTGAGTCGTTAATGAACCACTTGTCAATTACTCCTGTGGTAAACTCGAGTTCCTACAACTCAACCGGTGCCATCCTATGCGGAGTCATAGAAATGGGGCGAAGTACGGGTGTGACTTCGATACAGTCTACAACCTTCTCTGCGGAGCAATCGGTAATATGCGGAAAAACATCCTCATACTTTCATGATTACCTAAATTAGATTTTAAGTCGGTCTCACCTCGTCCTCAGTGAGGCTTGCGAGCCAACATGTGTCCATGACACCTAGACTTCATTACCTTTATGCGGGAAAAATATCATGCTTGTCCCCACGAAATACGACCACAGTGCGAGTCACGAGTGTGGCGGTAACCCTCACTACACTCCTGATCGATGGCTAGTCTGTAAGTTTGTCATTGATCCATCCCAAGGATGACGTCGAACTCTGACATGTCCATGACCCTCAGGTCCACTGTGAGTATAATCCCCGAGATCTCTAACTCGCAACTACGACATATCATCCACATCCTGTACAATCCCTAGGGGAGGCTCACATCTGAAAGGCTCGCTCTAAGGCCTTAACCTCTAAGCCCGACTCTATCTGGCCAGTCACGTGATGAATGAATCTGACACGGAATCGAATAACACTCTTGCCCATAGGCGAGATAGCAAAAACATTGCCTGTGCCGCTGGTGATCTTGACTCAACCCAGGTGGTGTGATGGCGTAAACACACCCTGAACTCCACGGCGATCCACTGCACGTAAGGCCTCGTCTGCCTCGGCCCATAGCTCGGCCTCTACGGCTGCTGTATGTAGGGAGGTGCCCGTGCGGCTCCACTAAAACTGATCTTGGCTCCTACGTATCTTGGGCTATGGAGGAATATCTTTGTATCCTCTCTCTGTCCCTCACTGTGGCTGGGGCCCACTTGCTTGTCACCGAAACCACAGGATCCACGCTCTGCGGTGATCCACTCTGATATGTCGAGCTGCGGCAATGGTAGCACACCATTTGCCCAGCCTGACTAGCAACTCTAATCCATCCCTAACCCGGATGGCCGCGATCTTGGAACCCTCGTGAACTAGAAGCCTTAGGATTCTTCCTCGAACTTGAAGAAGACTGACTCTCCTTCCTCTTGCCCGCGGCACCGCGTCGAGTGCTCTGCGGGGCATCCTCGATCTCTCTCTCTATGGTCAGGGCTGTCCCAGCCATAGAGTCCATGTCACATGGCGAATTACCACAATCCTGCCCCCCGAATGGACAACTTTGGCCCATTCTCAAATCTCTGACTTTAGCGTATTCGTGGCCACGTAGTCATCAGTAGCTTGTTTAGCTCCGTGAATCTAGCCACATACTCCATCACAGTCATCGTCCCCTGCTTCAGCTTTAAGAACTCTTGAGCCTTCGCGTGACGAGCAATGTCCGGAAAATACTTGCCCATGAAAAGATCATGGAACTCTGCCCAAGTCATTACCTCTAGATCTCTAGAGATCTTTTCCCGGTTCCACCATACTTGGGCCTCACCCTCTAGCTGGAATGCAGCTAGTCTAATCCTAGTCATGTCAGAGGTAATCTCCATAGCCTCCAACACCTTCTCGACCTACATGAACCAATGGTCTACCACCACCGGATCCCCTCCCCCTGTGAATGTCGGAGAATGATGTGCCCTAAACCTCTAGAGGTTACTCGGGCCTCCCTGGCTACCTGCTGCACTAGCTTGTGCAATAGCAGCAGCCGTAATCCCTACAACCTCAGTAAAGGCCTGCTGGTCAAAAGCCGATGGTGTCTAACCAGTACCTCGTGGACGACCTCTACGTCCTCGCCCTCGACTAGCCATCTACACATGTCAAATGACAAGTTAAATTCTAATCTTGGTATCTACAAGAGCACAAACACACGACCCGAGACACTATTCACATAGAAAACATTTCATACCACAAAGTCCATGCATTCATAAGTGTCTGAGACAATAATTCCACATTAAATCATTTTTAACAACAAAAATTTTATTTTATTTTCAAAAAATTTATTTGATTTTTTTTTTTGAAAACCTCGTAAACAATGCTCATGAACAATGTCTCAGCTTGATTACCTTTGAGTCAAAGCGAGTCGAGTGCACGGTGCACCCACCATGGCCCATTTGCTTGTGGCGCACTGCGCCGGCTAGGCGTGTGGATCCGTGTTGTGGCGCGTGCTAAGCGCCGTGTCGTCACAATGCCCGGCCGTATCGCGACTGTGGCCGATTAGGTGTCGTGGGCGTGTCGCGAGGGCGTGTCATTACCCGTCTTGACTGGTGTCGTAGCTCCCCTTGGTCACGATACAAGTTTGTATCGCAACAAGCTACTTGTCATCTTGTTTGTATCGTGCTGCCGGTAGTGTCGCGGCGCTTACCTTGCCATGTGTGGCTTGTCTCGCAACACACCCGGCTGACCAAGGCATGCGCTGGGGCGCGGCCAATCGCGGGCCTCGGCCGTGTGTGGCGCTCATGTCGTGGCGGAAGCGCCGTGTCGTAGCCTACGATTTAATGCCATGCCTGTGTCTGGAAATACAATCCATTGTATCGTGGCTTCCAATAAGCGATAGCCCATCGATCTACGCCCAACATATATATATATTTTTTCACATCATTTTTTTTTCATTCCAGCCTCTTTGGAAATCCACAAATATATATATATATATGCTATATATATATATATATATATATATATATATATATATATATATATATATATATATTTTTATTTTCAGTATAACAAAATAAATTCCTTAAAATTTATTTATTTTTCCAGTTTTACACACTATAAAACCTTAAAAAAAATTTCTTCTCATCATCATTTTTTTTTTCATTTAATTATGGACTATTTGCCCAAAATTCCCTCGGAACAATTTGTTCTCACACTAAACCTAGTGTTCCAGCATTTTTTTCCTATGTGCTATTCAACAAGCACACAATTCACACAATACATACACAACAATTCATCACACATCAATCATCAAAGTGCACAAGGAATGCATGATCTAACCCGTGCCCATCAAGTCCTAGGAAATCGTATACCTAACTTATTGACACTAAGCTCTAGGTATTTATAAACCTAGGCTCTGATACCAAGTTGTGGCGCCCCAATTCCCGGGGGTCCGTTGACAACCCGTCAACCCGCGAAATACTTGTGGATGTCGGGTAACCCGACACCACTCACGAAAATCGGGCAAAGTCTCAACATGCGAGGCTCTACGAAATACAACATGTCCCAGCAGGTTGGCAGCTTTGTCCCGATCACATGGCGGCTTGTCCCGATATTTTACAAAAGGCTACTTTGGGTGTATACTATTAAAATGGTAAAAATGGCCCGCGTGGGCCCATGCATCAATACTCGCTAAAATATCAACCAACTATACTACATGGTTGAGTTAGAAATCACTCTTAATTCCAAAACATATATTAAAATTTTAGGTTTTAATACATGTTATACAAAAGTATCTACCAAAGCCATGTCGGCTTTCTTCTCAAGCAGCGGCCTCTAGTGACGTCCTCCTGTACACTACGTACACCGGGAAATAGTGATCCCTCGACAGGTGAGCAATGCCCGATTAGAGATAATTTCCTACATGGGTTACTTCTCAGCTAAGTGCACATGTCATGGCAAACAATCACACTAAAGTAAATACATGATCCTACTTGAATGTCTACATGTCCAATCCCATGTTTCGAGTCCTCACCGACTCGCTCACACATGCCTAAACCAAATGCGAGTAAAATCACAGTCTTTAAAACAAAGGCTTTTTGTTCTTGAAAACTTACTACCGAGTTTCGGTAAAATTTATTCTTGACCCTCTAAATGAATCTATTGGATAACCCTCGTACGATTCATGGGCCCCTCGGCGTGAATTGTTGGACAATCTCCCAACATAATTCTAGGAAAATCTTCGTCGAAATTCCTTTCACAATATTACCTTTTTATTTTCTTTCATATCATGCACTCACTCTTAATATTCTAGGGTGTCATATGGAATGCATTATCACCCGTCAAACAATCTAAATGCTTAATATATAAAACATGTATATATTAACATAATTAATTCACCTGATTCATGTTATTCAATAATTCACAATCAATAGCACTAAAAATTAAGCTCCATGGGCTAATTAACAAATCAAACAATTCATTTTTGAATTACTCAAACCACACAAAATCACACAACACATCAGCAGACGAAACCCTCGGGTTAGCCTTTGTTCACGGCCCACCTGATGAGATTTTCTCCATTCGGTTCAAAGATTTTGAGACGGAAAACACGGCTAATTCAAGCCTGTAAAATATCCACAACCATTCACATGACTCTTGGCCAAGAATAACACAAATGGGAAGACCCTACCTCTTGGGTTGGCGGAGACTCCACGAATCGGTGTTCACGCGTAGCCCTCGCGCGTAAAGGCGGCTTTGCTTCTTGCTCCGTCGAGAGCGGAGTGAATTAGAACGATAGGAAATCTAGAGAGAAGTATCTTTCTCTCTCTAAAAAGCTGAAATCACGCCGACGATTTGTGCTTCAAATAAAGTGATTATGCTTGCAAATCTTTGTTATTAATACCTATTCATTCATTATATCTTTCATTATTCTTGATACATATGTTGTCTAAGCTGTGGTACCGTAAATCCTCTAATCATGCAACATGTGTCACATGAGTACATGTAGTAAGTGACTTGTGTCACATGAGTACATGTAGTAAGTGACTTTGTCCGCATCAGCGTGTCTCATGAGCCGTTTTCTGACTTGGGCACGGTGCCTCAGCGTGAAATTCATTGTCTCGGGTCGACGAAATTCTACGTGGTAGCTAGATTTCGCGAGACGATTCCAACAATGAAGTCTGTTTCGTCATCCGAGATCTAGAAAAATTTCAGATTTTGACCAAAATTACAATTTTACCATTTTTCAGAAAATTTGAATTTTCCTGGGTTTTACATTCACACTTTCAGATTCTTTCATTTCACGAATCACGAAATTCGCTTTTGGGATTTAAAATTTCGCATCCAGCTTTGTTTGATTATTACCTTCAAAATCTTTTTTGAGTTTGTCTCATGCTTCTTTTGGCGATTCATAAGTCATTATGCTTGTGAAAACTGCATCTGATACTGTTGCATGTATATAAATGAGTGTCTTTGGTTTCTTTGCCAATTCTTCTTCATGCTTTTTCAGCTGTGTTAGTGTTGGATTTGGTGGAAGAGTAACAGGATCAGCATCATTCTCAATAACTTCCCACAAACTCAAACCTTTTAGATATGCATGTCTTCATTTTGATAGCCCATATGTGATAATTTTCTGTTGTAAGAATGAGTATGAGCAGAAAAATTATTCGTTGTCATCAAAATCACTCACAGACCCTCGAGACCTATGGCTCTAATACCATGTTGAAATTTTAGGATGAGAGAAATAAAATCGAGTGAAAGAAATGACATTACAACTCTCATTTATTATTTTTCCAAACATTTAAAGCGCCTATAAATGAGCTTACAATGAATAAATCAAAGTAAAATAAACAAAGCTAACTTTGACCCGCTAATTTATCTCATTCACAAATAATTCTCCATTTTATCACATAGATAAAACTCTCAAACAATAGTAGACTCATTCTCACAATTAAATAAAATAAAAAATTTCCTAACTAATAAGAACTATTGAGAAATAAAAGCTTTTCATCGATCTTGAAACTTTGAATCGATCTTGACAGTTTCTCCATTAGATTTCTCCATCCCATAACTCCTCCAACAGATTTGTAGGGCCTTCCTCCCACCAACACGTCCCCCGAAAAGCCTTTCTTCTGTTCAATTTGATCGATCTTTTGCGAGTCTTCAGAGCTTAATTCCCAGTCTAATATCTGAATGTTTTCCTTATCCTCTCCTTGTTAAAGCTCTTCACGACAACACTCACCCCTTGCTCCAAAACCCACCTGAAACAAATCCCCAGTCACAAAAGTATGGCGGAATAAGTAAGTGTTACGAAATATAATACTTATATTAAACTCAAATCATATAAATTTAAGCATTTAGAAAATTTAGGATTTAACATGAGATTAGATAGTTTAACATAATATCCAAACATGGCAATGGGAGGTCATATTTGAAAATCCAAAATCAGATTGTTTACATTTAATTGTTTCTTCCTGTCATGGAGGAGGACGTATCGAGAAATGTTAAAAAACATGATGTTCATGTTAAACCTAAATTCAATACTCAATTGTAATTACAGAATTAAGGGATGCCGCAAATAAAAGAAAAGAAAGTTGTACCTGGGCAACTGTTTTTCCTTTTACTAGAGCAATCTCTTGCAGGATCTCGGAATCGAGGACATCGTTAGATCCCCAAGGAGTTCCTCTAGCCCCTAAAGGAGAGTATGCTGTCACATGGATATTCCGTTCCTTGCAGAACTCCCTCAGCTTCTTCTGTTGCCATAATGGATTCATCTCCACCTTCAGAAAGCCAATGCATTTGGAAAATAAATAAATAAATGTTAGCATATTTGATTACTAGATATAATTTAGACTTCGCTCAAACACCTCAAAGTATTTAAAAGTAATATAACAAAAATATAAGATAATTTTATCATTGCAACCAAAAAATAAGAGAAATTTGATTAAAAGGGACAAATATATAAAATATTCATAAGAATAACCTCTTACAAAAGTGATATTGAAAATATCATATGGTCGGTCCAAAATATCTCTAAAAGTATAAAGATATATCTGGCATGTAACTAAATCCGTCATGAGTATTTTGAATCATCACCATATTATAATTATATTCTTAGGAGCATTTTTATTTAAAATGGTGTATTTTTATAGATTTTTTTAAATGTTAAAGAAAGGGATTAGGTTTGCAAATATTTTTTGAATTTGTTCATTTTAAACTGTTATCCCAAAAATATAAAGTGTTGATGTAATATTTAGGGGTTAAGGGTATTTTTGCTCCTCAACTATGGCTTAGGTATCAATTTAGCCCATCAATTAATTTTTTTTGTCATTTTGTACCTTAACTATGACTTAGGTCAACTATTTTTTTTTTTTATCATTTTTAGATTTTTAGTATTTAAAACCAATAATTTCCCCATCTTTTCATATGAAGTTGATGTATAAAAAAATAAATTAAATTAAAAACATATGTAAGTACAATATTTTATTATACACTTTTTTTAAGTCATTTTATTTATTTATCTATATAAGTATTAAATAATTTAAAAAAATATAATTTATTGAATAAATTTTAATTTAATTTTATTTTTCTTTATGAGAAACTAAATACTAGAAAAACATTTTTTTTTTTACTTTTCAGATTGTTTTAGAAATTAAATGTAATAAATAAATATAAATATCTTGAATTACAGTCAATAATCATAACAATCCATCAATTTTATCAAATAATTTGATTTTTTTTTCACACAAAAAAGAAAAAATTATTAATTTTAAATATTACAAAAAAACAAAAAAAAAATAGTTGATGGCTGAATTGACAACTGGCTCATAGCTGAAAAATACAAATAACAAAAAAAAAAATTAGTCGAGGAGCTATGTTGAACTTAGGTAATGATTGAAGGACAAAAATGTCATTTTAATATTTATATCTGGCCTTAATTTTTTGCAGAAAATTTTGAAATAGAAAAACATGAAAATTAAAGTAGGAAAGAGATAAACTTCCCTACAGTCAAATTCCGAAGCAAGCCCATACCAATAATAGGTATGAATGACAAATTTATAAGTGACAATTGTTTTGTCTTTTTAGGCAAAATGCCTGACAAGTGGACCATGGCACAGCAACCAATTCTCGAAGGAAACATTTAAATATCATACATACTTTATTGCAAAATTTTAAATAAAATTGAAGTAATAAAATCTTATATTCAAAGTTACATATTTTATAAAATTAAATCTTTAATAGTTTAATAAATCTCTATTTACCATAATTTAAGCTATGATATTATTTATGAATTAATTATGAGACCTAACTCAAAGGTTAAGAGCTCGTCATGTGCATAGAAAGTTCAAGTCCACAAAATTGTGTATTTATAAAAGAACTAATGTGATAAAATGATAAATCATGTTTAAGTTTCTTAAATGTTTTTTTTAAAGTTTCTTACTATCAAATCTAATTTAATAATATAAGAATTCACCATTAACCTTGAATAAAACTTGCAGAATATAGCAATAATATAAGCTATTGTTGTCAATGGTCATCTTTGACAAAGCTTTTTTCTCAATGCATTGATGACCAACCATTGATGGAACCCAATGGTTAACCTTTATCAGACAATTATGAGAGTGACGAAGATGCTGACGAAAAGGATAAGCCAACTCAAAAGCACTTTACCTGATTGACGGCCGGAGGAATCTTGGCGGTGGCGAGCAAGTCCTGAAGCTTCTTGCAGGAGAAGTTGCTTACTCCTATGGATTTTGCCAGGCCGAGGCTATGACATTCCTCCATGGCTTCCCAAACTGACTTGAAATCCACAGGAAGCAGCTCCACGATTTATCGAAAGGAATCTCAGAACTCCCCAGCTAAGCTCACCCCGGAAAATGAACGAGATAGAGATCAAGGTATTTCCAACCCAAGATTCCTAGAAGTACCAAAACCAACAGAATATTCAAATCATGGATGAAAAAAGAAAAAAAAAGGAAAAAATATGTATAGGCTGTATATCTAAACAAGAATATATATGAAAAATAGAGAAATATATACTATATTAAACATATAAAAAATAAAAACAAAAGGCTCAATTATTTTCATGTAGAATGTTCTAAATCATATATTTTCCATTTTTTTGAATATTATATTTTTTTATCCTATATTTTGCTCTTTATTTCCGAATCCGAATCCTGAGACATACTTTTCCTAAAAAATAAAAAATAATAGTAGTACACAAGTTTCAGGTGTTGAAAATTGGTAGTGAAATTAACTTGAGAGTTTTGCGGAGTGCAGGGAGGACTAGGTGAGGATGGGCATCGCTGCACCAAAGCTTTGAGGTGATGAAGAGCTCTTCCCTAGATTTGATGAGACCAAGGCCTAATGCTTCGGTGATGGCTTCACCAAGGGGCTGCTCGGAGTTGTAAACAGCAGCAGCGTCGAAGTGTGTGTATCCGAGTTTGATGGCGTGGAGAATGGCCTCTTTCTTGGTTTCTGATGCAGCTGACGGAAATACGGCCGTCCCGAAGCCTAGAACAGGGATCGAAGACGATCCCATCGACACTCGTGGAATGTTAGCCATTTTAGTTTACCTGTACCTCACCTCCGGTCTATTAATCATATATGTACTGATCATGATTACACATATAGATGATAAATGTAGGCTTTCACTTTGGATGATTTTCATTTAATAATTATAATGTTTTAAAAATTGGATCTATCGGAACCGTGGATTCGACCGTTAATCCGATCCAATCCAAACGTCAAAACTGTTTATCACTCAAACCGGATATGAATTGATCACTATATTTGAAATTTTAGGTGAGAAATGACCAATCATACATCTAATTGTGCATATTAAAGTAGTTTAGTTCGAAAATTTTTATTTCTGATGAGAGTCGTAATAACTGAAAATTTTGATGATACAATCTTTAGTTTTTCGTTTTTCGAGAAAATACGTTTCATCGCGAATTTGGTTGAAAATACGTTTTAAGTTCTGACTCATTTGGTTGAATTTGATTGAATTTAATTCGAAACAAGGAAAACGAACCACTTGTTTTGATTCGTAAAATGTTGAAAATAGTGGTCGTTTTAACGTTTTGAATTTGTTTCGTCTTATTCGTGTAGCAACGTTTTCGCTATTTCGAAAAGTTTGAATAGAGAAAAGCAGAAAATTTCTTTCTTAGTAGTATAAAGTTTTCACTCATTTATTGGGCATTGATATATTTTCACATGCTCCGAAGCAGTGAACAATATTATTTGGAGTCACTTGCTAGCTAACATGAGCTGGAGAAGAGATGCAGGTGGTAAAGATTAAAACCAAGGTGATTTGATCTTTAAAAGATTCTCGATATCTTTTATGTAGTTGAGTTTGAGCCAATTATTCTCTGAATTGCATTTGTATTAATTATATATAAATATACAGAATCAAGTTTCCGAAACCTGTTATATTTGACTACATGAAAACTTACTGTTTAATATCGGTCTATCTAGTATTAAATTTGTTTTTCTTTCACATTTCTCTGTGATAATTTTGACGATTATCTTCTTTATTTATTTATTTATCGAACTAGGTACTTACTTCTTTTTTAATTTTCTGTAATTAGAGTTATCCACTTGATCATTTGAGAAAAAAATTTAGTTTGAAAAAACATTTCAAAGAATTAGACAAGTAGAAGGAGGATAAAGAAAGGAGAATGAGGCGTTAAAGGAAGGTTATAGTATTTTCAACAAAAAAATTATACAAATAAAAGTTAATAACTTTATAAAATATTTTTAAGATCTTTATTTTTTTTTTCAAGTTTTTATTTTCATTTTGTAAAAGTATAAAACATAGCAACAATTTAAAATAAGTACAAAGAATTTTGAATCATTAGATGGAGTCAGAGTTGAGAATATCAACGTATTTGTAAAGTTTGATTCTTTATCTCTTGTATAGAAGATAATATATATGGGCACAGATCATTGGGATTTCTATAGGCAGATTTCTTAGGATCTAATTGGGGATCATACCTCTACTTATACTCTATATTTCTCTCGTTCATGAACAACAGAAAATCTTCATTGTTATTTTCTTCCATCTATTCTTTCATGGTATTAGAGACAAAAAAAAGGTTTTGAAAACCTTTACAATCCAAGCCCAAAAATTGTTCAAACAAATACCAACCAAAGCCAAACCCCAGAAACCCAAACCGGTTCACAACCAAATGCAGTCGCAACCCACCATCCCCATCGCAACCTCCTCTGTCTTCATCACCTCGCCAATCCTACAACACCATTCGACGCAGCCGCCTCCTGCTGCAGCAATATTTTGTCAAAACTGAACCATCTTGTGTTTGTCGTCATCCTTGCCATGGGCAAGAGATTCATCCACCAAAGAAGTAGAAGGCCATCTCTGTGAAAGAAGTAGAACACCATATTGCAGCTTTCCCTTTGTATTTCATTCATGTGCAGCTTATATCCACCACCAGTAAATCAAACTAACCTTTTTTTTTCTCTACCCAAATCCAAAACCCCTTTTCACATTCACAACCTTTCCTGCCCTATATCTATTTTTTTCCCCTCAAACCTTAGCCTTCTTGATCGACCTCGCCTATCTCGATCCTTCACAGTTCTACTAATTTTTATTATTTCTTTTCAGACTGTAATCGTTGGTCCTTAGGATTGAATCACAAGGCTAAGTTCAAATCTGTGACTGAGAATGAATGAACAGTCTGAATCCTTTAGTACTAAATTGATTCCCATCTTTATTCAATCTGAAGGTGCCTTCAATGCCGACATTCAATTGATGGAAACAAATTATGATGTGTGGTCTCAGTTAATGAAGATGCATATTGCTGAATGAGAAAAACTCTCCTACATTGGCAAATCTACTCCACCTAAAGAGTCACATGCAGGATATGAAAAATGGTGTGTTGAAAATTAGAAGGTAAAACGTTGGCTTCTGATGTCCATGTCTCCTGACATCAAGAAGCACTATTTTCGTGTACCTACTGCCCGTGAAATCTAGAATGTTTTGTCCAAAGCATTTTATGATGGTAATGATGAAATGCAGATATACTCTTTGCATAAAAAAGCCTTCTTAGCCAAACAGGCTCCCAAATCACTGTCAATGTATTATGAGGTGAAATATTTAGAAACTTGATCATCATGATAAAGTGTTCATGAATGATCTTGGTGATATGATGTAAGGACGGGACCGTGATGGATGATCTAACAGTGTAGGTAAGTTAGAGATGAGTTTGTTGTAGTTTAAGGGTATAGGATGCTACTTTAAAGGGTAAGGGACAGTTATGGTTCCAAAGGTTATAGGGCTTTTGAGGTTTATTTATGATGAAATTAAGGTTTAGAAAGAAGGAATTTCGGTTTGGAAATGTTTGGGTTTGGTTTAATGCAAAATAACCTTGTTTTGAGCTAATTTGAAATTTTGTTTTTAAGTGATTTAGACTATGGACAAATTTGGTTTCTCAGGTTGGATGATAGTTTATTATTCCCTGAGTGAAACAAATACCAAAAAGATTTTAAGTAACATGAACAGATTTGGAAAGTTTTGGGTTGTGGTTGAAAAGTAGTTTGGAAAGTTAAAGAGAAGATGATGAGATGAGTAAGGATTTATAGAATGATAGGTACTTACTTCACCACTCAAGGAATCCACCAAGAGATAAGAAGCCACGAACTCGTCACTCAAGGGAATCCACCTAAGAGATTAGAGAACAAGATATATACTTCGCCATCCAAGGAATCCATCTAGGGATAAGAAACAACGAATTCGCCACTCAAGGGAATCACCTAAGAGATAAGAAAACAACAGTGAACTCTTAAAAAAGAAATCTAAAAATATTATTAAACTTGAACTGAATATCAAAGACTACATTAATGGGGGTATATATAGGTCTTATACTTTCTAAATCAAATAAAGCAACTCTTACTTTGACTTGGAAAACAAGACTTTCTAATCTAAATAAAGCAACTACTTCTTTGACTTGGAGAACAAATCTTTCTAAAGTAAAACAACTCTAAATCAAAATAGTAACAAGACTGAAATACTTGGAAATATATATATATATATATATATATATATATATATATATATATATATATATATATATATATATATTTGGTGTCTTCAAGGTTTCACAACTCTCGAATATGAATTTTCCATAATTAAGATTGAATTCCCAAAGTTTGTTGTAGAAGCTCCTGCATCAATCCCCCATAGTTGGGAAAAAAGACTTGCCCTCAAGTCTTCGCCATGATAAGGCCTCAAATCTTTGACATTGAATATAGGTGAGATATCATAGTCATCAAGCAACTTCAACCAGTAAGCATTCTCTTCAGTCTTGTTAATAATCCTTGAAGGGGTAAAGCATGGCACAGTGATCTAAAACTCGTTTATTTTTAAGCCCATTTTTCGAGTATATTTCAGGCTTAAAAGTTCCGTTTAATGTAAAATCATGGAGCTTTTACCCAGATTTATGTTTTGCAGGAAATTAAGGAAAAGAAGCAGAATTTAGTATAAAAAGGAGTAGAAATCAGCATTGTGTAGAAAAATGGCCAATGTCGCGACATCAGATTTCCAGTGTCGCGACATTATGTGGAAAAGGTCTTAACACTACTGCAATGTCGTGACATCAGCTGAAGAAGGGAAGACAAAGATATATCCGATATCCGGAGCATCATACTTGACATTTTCACGACCGGTCGATGTCGGCGACAACGTTTCGATTAATCCGCGACATCAAGCGACCTCGGCCCGGTCAAACGCCAGGACATCTAATGTCGCGACGCCATGCGACATCGTGGCGACATCCTCTAAACCTCGACTAGTGAACATCAAACGCACCGTATCGCGACACCGAAGCAATGTAGGCATCATATCAAAGCAGCACGAGGAAGTTTAGCGGACGATGTCGCGACATAAACATTAGGACTAATAGATAATGTAGCGACGCATCGGTAAAGGGTTGAACACTAAAATCTAAACATCGATGTCGCGACCTTCGGACCCGATAATGTTGCAACATCATACGACATTAGCGAAGGCGGAACATCAAGATTCAATGTCACGACATCCGTAAAAATGTCGCGACATCGGCTTAAGGTGGTGAATGAACAGCGACTAATGTCGCGACGCAAGTCAACAATGTCACGACATCAAGCGAAATGATCAAAACATTAGGTCTAGTGTCGCGACGACATCATCACGATATCAAGTTCGATCCGCGATGGCGAGTGCGACATCCAGTGGTAAGTAAGTTGAAAAGCGATTATCCGCGACGCGTAAATAACGCCAATGTGAGATCAATGTTGTGACATCGACTCGATGTCCGCGACGCGGAAAGGCAATGTCGTGACGCCGGGAGTTTATCTCTGACGGCTGCGTCGCAATTATGGCGACATCGTATGACATTGGTGATCACTTTGAAAATAAGAGTACACAGCCAGTCTTTCAGTAACCGGAGACATAAAGATTCAGCCATGACATTGGCCCAACTCACGTGTCGATATCACCACGACAATCACCACGACATCGGTAGCTAGGGCAGAATTTCTAGGCTATTCGAAGTGTGTGATTCTGTATAAGATTTTAGGACTGAGACCTATAACTGCTCAAATAAAGCTCTTAGGAATTAGTCACCTTGGGCTTCTAGAGGCTTTTCATCAAGTTTTTGTGCTTTTTAAGAGAGCTAAAGTCTCATTGTGTATATATATATATATATATATATATTTCTTTTTTTCTTTTTTTTATTTGTATTATTTTGTTTCTAGATGTAGTTTTCTTTTAGGATTAGAGCGTGATACGGGCCCGGGATTGGTGGAATTAATGTAATCGGGCTTCATTTTTAACATTTGAACTTCAATGGAATCTAGGAATTTTTAATTCATTTTTCTTAGGTTTGATTCTTGATCTCAGTAGATTTGTTTGATGTCATTTGTGTCATTATCATTTGTGATCCAGTTTGAAAGCGACTCTATGGGAAGAATCTGTTGTTAGGATTATTGATTGTATAGTTTAATATTGTTTTGGGTAAAGAGAGTTGGAGTAGTTTAGCTGGTATTACTCTACATTGGGGCGTTACGGGTGCTCCCGGTGTTTGGTACCCCGAAAGGGTTGTATCATTGTTACGATTTCCGGGAATCCTGCAAGTGACACAAAGTTGAGACTCTTGGGAGAGAAGCGATGACTGGTAACAGGGAGTAAATTACACTAATATTATTTGAACTAATGCACTTTTAGGATTACTTTATGATACATCACTAGTGAGAGATCTAACATGCCTTTCGAGGTTCCCTCTGGGTAGCCCGGTAGGGTGTGTGCAGGGGAGGAATATGATCCACTTCTTGATCCTAGCAGCAGTGCAGGGGTTTCACCTTGGTGGGAAATAATTTCAGCCTGTGACAGCTGAGATTAATCAAGGGGAGGGAGAATTCTTATCTAATTGATTGTTGAGATACCATTTATTTTGGAGAGGGCTTGCATTAACCTGTCTATGGGGCAAGCAATTTCTAGTCCTAAGAGATGGCTATTAAGTACTGAGAAGGAAATATAGTCAAATCTTAAAAGAGGATCAGTTCCCTCTAGTAGCTCTTCTTGGACCATTGTCTAGGATAGAGTGAGTAAGTTGGATTGTTAGGAATGTGTAGTGTTAGGAAATCCATTTCTACACTAATGCGCTCTTAGACGATTCCAAAGTTCTATCCCGTATTTTGTATCTTATTTGGAACTTGCAAAGTGATGGTCACAACCTTTATTTCTCTCGAGTTATTTGATCCAGTGAGACTCTCCTAATCATGTATTTTGAATTCATTATTGCTTTGATTCATTCTTTAAAGATAAAATCAATCCACAGGAAATTTTTGAAGTTGGAAATAGTGAGGATCTTGAGTAGTGAGAATGATTAATCTCTTTTCAAATTTTCTAATCGATCCCTCGTGGGAATGATATCTGGATAAATCCCTTTATTCACTGTATGACTGTCGTTTGCAGAAGTTTTGACGAAACCAATTTAAATTGCAAATTATTACCTAAACATAAAATTTTTTTATAAATTTGAGCTATTTAAGTTTTTGGCATGGCTAACTGGGGATTAGACCAAATTCTTAGTAGTAATGACATAAATTGGCATCTTGATCGCGTATAAGTTAGTAAAAAGGAATGAAACAGTTTATGGCACCAGATTATCGGATTGAGTGAAAGTAGAGATTTAAGAAGATCAATATTCTTGCAAAGGTACTTTAGTTTTGACATTTCTTTTGCTTTTATAAAATTTAAAGCAGTTTTTAATTAAACATCTAATTTAATACTAATCTTTATGAAAGCACATCATAATATATTTATGTTATGCAATGATCTTGATCTACGGTGTGTTTCATTTAGAGTCTCACACATGCTAGAGAGCAGGAATCAAGGTGGTACCAGCAGACCTTTAGTTGGAAGGACATTGAAATCTAAAGAAACTAAAGTGTTGAATCGGCGGTCATGGTAGACGACGAGAAACAAATCGGGAGCAGCTCGACTGCTTGATTGGAGACCTCGGAGGCGAGAGAGCCGAGAAGGAAGATTTACGGAGACCACAGGTCATACGGGAGATGAATTTTCCTCGCTCCTTGAGAAGAGGAGGGAGATATTGTTGTGTTCGTGAGGAGAAGATGAAACTTTTCACGGTAGGAAGATACAGGAGTTTATTGAGAGATGCCCAGTAAGCGAGCGGTGGTCGGCCACGATTAGCATTTGAAAATGCCACTAGAATTTTTGTAATGAATTTTTATTATATGTTTGGGTATGGAATTGGAGATGACTTTGGGGTTTTTTAAAGAGCGATAAATTGTTAAATAGTGAAAGTGAAGAAAATGAGCATATGAGTGTATTATTTGCTAAAATGAGAAATTAATGAAACAAATAAACCCAAGTGAAAAGAGGCAAATTTGAAATTTGCTTAAAATGAGGACACAATGATCAAATATTATATTTCAATACTAATGTAAAATAAACAATAAAAATGATGAAAGAAAACGATAAGTGAAAATTTTAAAAAATGAGAAATAGGGTTTATTGGCTTGCAAGCCAGGCAAGACTTTGAGAAATGGAGAAAGGGCCACATTTGGTGGAAGGCACATTTGTGCAACGTGTGGAGAGCTTGAGAGAGAGAGGCTAGAGGTTTTGTGTGAGAGATCAAAGAGTGGTGTGAGATTCTTGGCTTTTTGCTTTCCCGAGATCTTACGAAGGAAGAAGGAGAAGCTAGGGCAGGAATTCCCAGAGTGATTTGAGGGGGGCGGGTGAGGATCACTAACTGGGGCCAAGGAGATGAAAGAGGAAGAGAAACTAAGTAAAGCCGACGGTTTGTTCCAGCGACTAAATCGCCTTTCAAGTGTTTTGGTAGTATACAGAATAAATCTGAAGATGATTATATGGAATGAGAATATCTTTGAAATGATATTACCAAAGTGCATATGGATTTGAGAAATGCTGATGAATTGGAATGATTGGCGATTAATTGCATGAAAGATTAATCAGATTGTAAGCGAATTAGTCGATTCTTGACATCTTAGATTAGATCGATTCTGAATGAAACGACTGGCGGGATACTGATCGACATCCGTCATGAAGGCACCTGAGGTATCCAATCTCCGCCCAGTAGGATGTACCAATCGGCATCGTCATGATGGCGTATGGCATTGAAGAAATGTTTGATTGGCGGGGATGCGCAATCGGCATCGTCGCGATGGCGTATGACATTTAAAATACCACGTATCGGGTGCACTAATTGGCATCCAGCATGATGGGAGGCCAGGAGCGGAAGTTCAGAATGAATCAGGTCGAGTGTAGTTAATATAAACAGAGGAATGTGAATTGTATAAACAAAGTGAAATAACAAACTTTGATAAGTGAAAATGAGATTTGTAAACTAAACACATCTTTAAGAGTGCACGTTTGAATCTCATGAATTGAATTGTTGAATGATTTGTTGCATGTGAAAATGCATATTTGATATGATCAATAATTTGTAAAGTGAAAGCATGCGAAAATGAATAAGCATGAGTATAGTTTGATATAAAAAGCATGGTTTATTGATAAATGCATGTCGTGTTAAATCAACATCGAATGAGCAATCAGAGCAGAACCACTGAAGCATGAAAATGCTTAGCGTATAGTTTTATCTATGCACAGTGTCGAGTAAGCAAGAAAGCAGGCCAAGATCAAGAAGCGCAGAGTCATATAGAGAAAGTTGCGGCGTATAAGTGATACCCCGCCATGCATATCATCTCTTTTGAACAGTTGTTATTTGTGAACCAAAGGGTTAAATCCTCAAAATGTGTTTTGTATAATGCTTTTGTAAAGGCATGATACGCCATTTTGTAACCAAATTGTATAAGAGTAAATGTTTATGGGCCTACCATTGGAAATGCTTCCGCATAATGAGAATTCTAAAATGAAATGACGTAAATAAAACGTTTTGATAAGATAAACAAAAAACGATTGGAGTAAACTAGGCTCCGATTCGATCCACACCCGTCGAAAGTGATCTGGTCGCGACATTTTTGAAAAAGAAAATTTAATAAAAAGGTAAATAAAAAGAATTAACTGAGCATCCCCGGGGTTTCAAGTTGGATTCACCATTCGGGTCGGACCGGGCTCGGGGGTCGCTACACACAAATGGACATCTTTTACCATGCCATGAATTACACCTCTAAGGGGATAATAGATGTAGCCTACTGTGGAGCATTCAAAAGGAAGAGTGTTGAAGAGGCAAATCAGTTGATAGAAGATTTGGCCAAAAGCAACTATAGAGCTCCATCTGAGACTTCAAGGAGCAGCAGCAGGCTGAAAGGAGGTGGTGTAATAGAACTGAATAGGATGACTGCTATATAGGCAAAGCTTGATGCATTGATGAACAAGATGGGAAACTAGGATAGAAGAATGCATTCAACGTATGAAGTGGGAACAATTGAAGGAAATGAGCAGAAAAGTGTCACTAATGAGGGACTTGCTCATGAGGGGCCCTATCATGTGGAGGAAGCTTAGTTTGTGGGTGGAAACATATGCTAGAATTTCAAGCCCAACAACAACCTTCTAATCCACTACACACCAGCACTGAGAAACCATGAGAATTTCTCAAATGGAGGTGGAGCACAACAAGGACAAAGACCTGTACAGAACTATCAACAATAGTATGCTCCACATGGGTTCCAAGGACAACAAATAGCCAGATCAGCCGAGAGCCGAGAATCGCGCCGTATATCCTAGTCTTTAATGAATGCATGTTAAGCTTCATGGGAGAGAACAAAAGACTGTTGAACATTCATGAACAAAATTTTCCTGAGCTAGCAACATTCCAGGCAAACACAAGTATGTTTCAAGCCAATACGAATGCATCTCTTAAAAATCTAGAGACACAAGGCGTGGCACAGCCTATCACGTAATCCGCCTCAAAGGATGTCTTCCTAAGTGATACTAAGAAGAATCCTAAGGATCGGTGATGGCTGATTCTAAGGAGGGCAAGAGAGTCCTGAGCGTAAAAGAAGGGCATGAAAAAGAAAAGACTGGAAAGAAGAAGCTGAAAGAAATGAGCAGAATGGGCCTGTTCAGATCAAGAAAGCGTAAAGAAAAAGGTGTAGCAAGAACAGCTAGTAGAGGAAAGAAACTTGAAGAAGGAAGAAGAGGTGCAAGCATACATGCCCTCTATTCGATTTCCTCAGAGGCTATAAAGAGCAAAGATGGAAGAGCAATTCTCTAAATTCTTAGACATGTTCAAGAAGATAGAGATAAACATACCTTTTGTTGAGGCATTGACTCAGATGCCTCATTATGCCAAGTTCATGAAAGACATTATGAGCAAGAAGAGGAGATTTGCTGAAGAAGGAGTGGTGAGTTTGATAGCCACCTACAATGTAGTAATTCAAAAGAATTTACCTTTGAAGATGCAAGATCTTGGTAGCTTCACTATCCCCTGCTCCATAAGGAATTTCGAATTTGGGAAGGCTTTATGTGATTCAAGGGCAAGCATCAACTTGATGCCACTATCTGTAGTAAAGAGGCTGAGTTTAAGGGAGCTTACTCCTACAGCTATGACCCTACAGATGGCAGATAAGACTATGGCTCAGCCAAAGGGAGTCCTTGAAGATGTACTCATCAAGGTGGGAAAATTCATTTTCCCTATGGACTTTGTAGTAATGGACATGGAAGAAGACACACAAGTCCAGCTGCTGCTTGGAAGGCCTTTCCTGGCCATAAGAGCTGCCTTGATAGATGTTAAGAAAGGAGTACTCACTCTTAGAGTGGGAGATGAAGCAGTACATTTCAATATGAATCAAAGCTTGAAACAATTTGATGGTGACAATGCTTATTGTAAGAGTGTTGAACAAATAGCTCCCATCAGTCCTGAACTGATCTATGATTGTAAAATTCAATGAATGAGAATGAGATGAATTTTCAGTATATTGAGGCTCATGATGTTGAATATCTGAATTCCAGTTTTGAATTTAAAGAAACAACACTCAATCTAAAAGAAATCAGTACAGAAAGATCAAGCAACAATGAAGAGAAGGAATAAGGAGTAGAAAAGAGTTCTGAAGGGTTAATTATGAAGGAACTGCCCAAACACTTGAAATATGCCTTCTTAGGAGCTGAAAGAGCACAACCTGTAATCATAACTATTGATTTGACAAAAGAAAAAGAGCAAAAACTACTACAAATTCTTAGAAAATATAAAGAAGCCATAGCTTGGTCTTGAAAGATATCAGTCCTTCAATTTGCATGCATAAAATCCTCTTGGAGGATAATGCAAAGACATCAATTGAACATCAAAGAAGACTGAACCCAGTGATGAAAGAAGTTGTCATAAATGAGGTATTGAAATGGCTAAATGCATAGTTTATCTATGCAATCTAAGATAGCCCTTGTGTGAGTCTAGTTCATATGGTTCCCAAAAAGGGTGGATTCACAATCATCATAAATGAGACAAATGAATTGATTCCAAGAAGAATGATTCGTGCCATAGTAGATGTAATTTTAATCAACAATATTCAGAATCTAAATTCTCCTACTACCGTAGAGAGCATAGCGCTATCGCAAGATAGCCAGCTTCAGGTCACGGATGAGCTCTTCTTCACACAAATGACGAAAGTGATTCAAAATGGTGAATTTTCGCCTGATTTTAAGGTTTTGGTAAAATAAAGGTTTAATGTTTGAAAACTAAAAGTCGATAAAATAAAAATAAAATGAAAATACACCCTCGAAGTGTTAGGCTACTGGATTTAGGTTCTAAAGGCTACTGAGGGGTTCTCGAGTCCTCTTTTCTCGTCAAGGATGACCTATAGTCATTTCCCGAATTGGATCTTCATTTAGCTTTAAAAACTAAACCTTAAAATTTCCCTTTTGAAAAACAACATTTACAGAGCATAAATGCTCCCCGACAGTGAATACACATCTCATAAATCTACCCTATAGTGACAAATAGAGGGCAACTAATGAATCTCGATTCAAGAATAAAGATCCATCAACCCTAAAGATTGCCAAATACTGGTTCATCAAGGTACATTTAAGAGATTTTAAACCTAGATTGAGAGAAATAGGAACATAAATACCCATAAATGCGTATGCTAAAAAACAGAGAACCGTTAGTTACCCCTAAACCCTAGCTAATACCTCCTCTTCAAGGAGAAAAGAGGTTCAGCCAACCATCCTCTAAGTTGTCATCCCCAAAGGAGTGTTTGCAGCTCGAAAGGAGAGAAAGTGAGGGAAAGTGAGGGGAAAGAGGGAAGAAGCTGAACCGCTTGAAATGTTCCCGCCAAATTTATTAACAGCCAAAAGTTCATCTCCAAGATAAGAGCCGTTCTGGCTTTATACCAAAAACCCTTACAAATCACAAAAATAACATAGCAAACACTATTACAATGGGGGCAAAAAAGGAAGAATACCAAAAGAGACAAAAAGCAAAAACGGGCAGCAGGAAGGAACAATGGCTTAAATGTGAATAGTGGCAGGTAGGATGAACAGTGCAACCTGTGAAAATTCGCAGGTTGCGAAATTTCAAGAACTCCGCCAAATTTCCCGCAGCCCAATTCCTTGGCATTTCTTCGCTCTTCTTCTTCCCCTCGGTCTCTCGATCCTAATGCCGAGTTTGACTCAATTCTTCATGCTTGGATCGACTCAACAATTTCGGCATAAATACATTGTAAAAACTGCAAAATTTGGCTACAAACGCGATCAATAGCATACCAAAGACCTTAATGTGCCAATTGCCACTTGCGTTGATTAGTACACAAAAAGTACTCAAAACCTGGAATAAACAGGGTTTAAAATAGCACTTTTTGAGCACTAATTAAAGAACAGTGACAGGATAGAGGGTGTGCATTGATTATAGAAAATTGAACACAACAACCAGAAATGATCACTATCCTTTACCCTTTATTGATCAAATGTCGGGACGTCGTCGACACCCTTACTGCTTTTCTTGATGATGATGAAATAGGTTATAAATGTACTGCCATGTACCGATGACCAGAGAAAACTGCTTTACATGTCCTTATGGCGCTTTTGCTTTTGTGAAGGATAAATATTTGATTATGTAATGTCGCCACCTTCCAAAGGTATATGATGTCCATATTCTCAGATTTAGTAGAAGAGGCTATGGAAATTTTTATGGATGACTTCTCAGTGTGTGGATCTAGTTTTGAGCATTGCTTGAAAAATTCAGAGACTGTACTACAGAGGTGCTAAGACAAGAATTTAGCTCTTAATTGGGAAAAATGTCATTTCATGGTAATAGAAGGAATTTTCTTGGGACACAAAATTTCTGCAGTTGGGCTAGAAGTTGACCAAGCTAGGGTTTCCGTCATATAAACCCTACTACCACCTGCAACAGTGAAGGAGATTAGAAGTTTTTTGGGACATTCTGGATTTTATAGAAGATTTATCAAAGACTTCTCAAAAATTTCCAAACCATTATGCAGACTACTAGAGAAGGATGCCGAGTTTGAATTTGATGACTCTTGCTTGTCTGCATTTAAAGAAATAAAATCCAGATTTATTATAGCTTCCATGATGGCAACACCAGACTGGAACAAAGAGTTTGAAATCATGTGTGATGCCATTGACTATGCAATCGGAGTAGTTTTGGGACAAAGCACAGAGAAAATTTTCAAGGCAATATACTATGCCAAGAAAAACCCCCAACGAGCATAAGAGAATTACTTAACCACGCAGGCGAGACGCTGCAATGGTGTTTGCTTCAGGAAAATTTTGGCCATATATATTGGGTCCCATGTCATCATACACACCGATCATGCAAAGAATAAATATCTAATGGCAAATAAAGATGCCAAAACCAAGACTAATCGATGGTACTATGCTCAAGAAGAATTTGATTTAGAAATCAAGGATAACAAGGGGAGTGACAATGTGATAGTCAGTCACTATTAAGAATGGAAAAACCTACCGAAGAGGAAAAAAGGACAGAAATAGAAGAAAATTTCCGATGAGCAAATTTTTCGTGTCGTACCACTACTCCCATGCTAATAGTGTTAACTACTTCAGCTGCGGAATCATGCCACCATATTTCGGGCCATTTCAGCGTAAAAGAAAGCTGAGGACTGGTGCTAGATTTTATATATGGGATGACCCACTATTGTTTAGAAGAGGGGCAGATCAGATCATCAGAAAATGTGTGCCAGAGGATGAGCAAGGTGGAATTATTGATAAATGTCATGCATCACCATATGGAGGACACTTTGTGTAGAGAAAGAACCACCTGTAAAATTCTCCAACCGATTCTTTGATCGCCTACTTTATTCAAAGACTGCTTTTGAATAGATTGAAACATTGTGATGTATGTCAGAATGGGCAATATATATGTAAGAAACAGATGCCCCTGCAAGGGATCTTGGTAGTGCAGATTTTTTATGTATGGGGGATAGATTTTATGGGACATTTCCCACCCTCATTTGGAAATCAATACATTCTCCTAGCTGTGGAGTATGTATCCAAATGGGTGGAAGCTATAGCTTGTCTAAGTAATGATGCCAACACTGTAGTGGGGTTTATTCAAAGAAATATCTTGAGTAGATTTGGAGCCCTACGACAACATCATCAATGATGAGAGTTTCATTTTGCAACAAGTTGTTTGCAAACTCATCAAGCGTATATGGAATCAAACATACATGGGATTAGCTTATCACCCTCAATCAAACGGGGATGCTGCAAATATCCAATAGGGAGATAAAGAGCATATTGAAAAGACAATAAGCACCATAGAAAGATTGGTCAGTCAAGCTAGATGATGCACTATGGGCTTACAGAACTGCCTATAAATCTCCTATTGGAATGTCCCCATAGGAGTAAAGATTTGGAAAACCTCACATCTCTCCCCTCGTGAGCTTGAATATAAAGCTATGTGAGCCATCAAGAAATGAACTCGGTGATTTCAACCGACACTGCTAAGACTACTCCCGAGCAATGAGCAAAAAATTGTAGGGTAAATTATACTAATATTATTTGAACTAATGCACTTTTAGGATTAATATGGATACATCACTAGTGAAGATCTAACTCAGCTTCGTTCCCTCCCGTGACAACTAGGAGTGTGTGTGCCTGAGGAATATGATCCACTTACTGATCTAGCAACTTAATTCTAAGAGGTTTCACCTCAATTAAGAGGAATAATTTCAACCCTGTGTTAGTTGAGATTCTAATCAAGGGGAGAGAATTCTTCGTCGACCGATGGTCAGATACCATTTATTTTGAGAGGGTCAGATTATCTTGTCTATGGGGGCAATCAATTTCCAGTCCTAAGAGATGGTTGTGAAGTACTGAGAAGAAAAAATAGTCAAATCTTAAAAGATGATGAATTCCTACAAGTAGCTTTTCAGACCCATTGTCTAGAGATAAAAGTGTGATAAGCTGGACAGTGAAATGTGTAGTGTTGGGAGAAATCCATTTCTACACTAATATGCTCTTAGACAATTCCAAGGTTCATATCCCGTACTTTATCTTATTTGGAACTTGCAAAGTGATGGTCACAACACTGTTTCTCTCCTAAAGTTATTTTAGTCCAGTGAACTCTCTAATCATGTATTTTAGAATTTCATTATTGCTTTGATTCATTTTACTTTAGAAGATAAAATCTATCCTTAAAATTGGAAGTTCAAATAGTGAGGATCTTGGTATGGTGCATAATCTTTAAATTTTCTAATCAATCCTCGTGAATACATATTTGACTTAAAATCCACTTTATTACTTGTATGACCTGTGCACTTGCAGATATTTTTTACCAAAACCAATTTAAATTGCAAATTATTACCTAAACAAAAGAAAACATATTTTTATAAATTTGGTTTATCAAGTTTCTGGCATGACTACTGGGGATTGAATAAATTCATACAGAGTGCATTAAATTTAGCATGCCACACAATCACATGTAGAGTCGGGTCAAAAATGGCAAACACTCATAAGTAACTTGGAACTCCTCTCCATGAGAAACCTCTCTTTGCTCATGTGTAACCAAATCCAACCTCCAGGGTCGAATACCAGCTTTTGATAACATTCACTTGCTTGATCTTCATATTGCTTAATTCTTTGCCCAATGTCGAACCTTACTTCCTCATGAACAAAAAGGTTGTTAATAAGTTAGCAATCAACACACATTCTTCATGATCCATTCTTATTAGGTGCCAATAGGGTAGGAACCACACAAGGAATTTTACTTTCTCAAATAAGCCCTTTGTCAAACAAATCATCAACTTGGCTTTTAAGCCCTTCATCCTCCTTAGGCTATTTTTATAGGTCAAGTGTATCGGGAGTAAAATCAAACTTGGTATGAGGTCTATTTGATGTGGAGTATCCCCCACAGGTGGCAAACCATGTGGTATTTCCTCAGGCACTACATCAACACATTCCTCTAGAATTGGTTTCACTTCTTGCGGGATTTCCTTCTTACTTTCTATTTCTTAAACAACAACCAAATCTATCACATCATAACCAAATTTGATTTCTAACTTAGATTTTGATTGTAGTGAACTCTTCTCCTCATCTTCTTGGACATCGTTAGATTTGATTACTTATTCAATATCTTCTTCCTTAGCCTCATATCCTCAATTAGTATAATCCACTATTCTGTCAGCACATTTGTGGGCTAACGCCTCTAATCCTTGGCACTTATAACACCTCTTGCTGATTCTGATGGTTTGGCGCACTACCTTTACTGAGGCTCGGGGGATAGGTTTAGCATCACTAGGATTCTTAGAAGTCGGATCCTCGACAAACTTTTCTTTAGCCACACTCTTAGTTATAGTAGAATTTCCATACGCTTGAGTCTCTGCACTTTTAAAGCAAGTTTCATCACATCTTGAAGACTATGATATGGTTGCAAAAAAATAACTTTAGCAATCATATCTCAAACCAGCAATGTAGTGAGCTATGAATATTTCCTCACCCTCTTGCAAGTCTCCCTTGATAATCAAGTTTACAAACTTAGCTAAATACTCCTCCACACTCAAATCTTGTTGCTTAAAATTCTAAATTTTGAGATAGATGTCTTGATGATAGTTAGCGGGAAGGTACCTCATTTTCAGCTTTTTCTTCATCTTTTCCCAAGTTTCAATCCTCTTTTTACCATATCTTTCACGTTGTCTCTTCAAGTTTTTCCACCAAATGCATGGAAGCATTCTTGCACATCTTGATAGCCACCAACTTCACTTTTTAATGCTTAGGGGGGTCATAATACTTAAAGACATGCTCCACCATATGAAGCCAATCCAAAAGTTCATCAAGATCCATTCTTCCATCAAATTCTCGAATGTTAAGTTTTAGATTGAATCGTAAGCCTTCATCATAGTTACCATGCCTCTTATGTAATCTTCATTCTAGTAATAGCAATCATACCTCCCATGATAATCATAGTCTCGTGCATACATACCTTTCAACTCTTTTTTCATCTTTTCCCAAGTTTCAATCTTCTTTTTACCATATCTTTCACGCTGTCTCTTCAAGTTTTTCCACCAAATGGAAGCATTCTTGCACATCTTGATAGCCACCAACTTCACTTTTTCATTCTCAGGGGGGTCATAATACTTAAAGACATGCTCCACCATATTAAGCCAATCCAAAAGTTCATCAGGATCCATTCTTCCATCAAATTCTGGAATGTTAAGTTTTGGATTGAATCTTAAGCCTTCATCATAGTGATTATGCTCTTATAGTAATCTTCATTCCGTAGTAGCAATCATACTCCTATGATAATCACAGTCTCGTGCATACATACCTTAGCCTTCTTGTGCCTGCCAGTTTCTAGTTGACTAGGCTACAAAGACTCTTCATAAAATTCATATTTTTCCTCCTTGATCTTGTACTTGCTTATACCTTCCTTCAAGTACTCCGTAAACATATGATCTTCATAGTTTGTTGTAGATGTTGAGCAAGAATCTCAATAGTAAATTTTTCCTCCATGGCCAATGAATGACTCAAACCATGAGTAGAACTCTAGTCTCTAACACTAAGAACGCCTTTTAGCTTATGATCAACCATCATACCATGAGCTCTTATACCACTTTTGATGCAAGGACAGATCAAGGATAGGTGATCTAACGGCTCGTGGTAAGTTGTGAGATGGCTTGTCATAGTTTACTTCTCGTATAGATGTTACTTTAAAGGGTAAGGGACAGGTCTGGTTCCAAAGATTATAATGCTTTTAAGGTTTATTTATGATGAAATTAAGGTTTAGAATGAAGGAATTTAGTTTTGGAAAGGTTCGGGTTTGGTTTGATGCAAAATAGCCATTTTTTTTAGCTAATTTAAGGTTTTTAGGTTTTTCTAAGGTAGTTAGGCTATGGGATCTAATCAGGGGTTTCCGTCGTGGATGATGGTTTTTATTGTTCCCAGAGTGAAACAAAGTATATGGAGTGCCTTTAGAAGTATGGAACCAGATTTAAAAGTTTTGTGGTCAAGGGTTTGAGACCGATTTGGAAAGTTAAAATATGAGATGATGAGATGAGTAGAGGTTATATAAGGATAGGTACTTACTTCATTACCCAAGGAATCCACCAAGAGATAAGAAGCCACGAACTCGTCACTCAAGGGAATCCACCCAAGAGATTAATAAAGAACAAGATATATACTTCGTCACCTAAGAAATCCACCTAGGGATAAGAAGCAACGAACTTGTCACTCAAAGGAATCCACCCAAGAGAGGCAGGACACAGAGAACTCGAAAAAGAGAAATTTGAAAAAGATTGTTAAACTTGGTCCTAATATCAAAGACTACATTAAGGGGGTGTGGTATATAGGCCATATACTTTCTAAATCAAATAAAACAACTCCTACTTTGACTGAAACAAGACTTTCTAATCTAAATAAAGCAACTCCGAAGAAATTCCTTATAAAAAATAAAGATCTTCTATTTGACTAGCAAAACAAATTTTCTAAATTAAATAAAGCAACTACTACTTTGACTTGGAGAACAAATCTTTCTAAAGTAAAACAACTTCAAATCAAAATAGTAACAAGACTTAAAATAGTTGGAAATATATAAATATATATATTTGGTGTCTTCAAGGTTTCACAAGTTCCGAATTTGAATTTTCCATAATTAAGATTGAATTCCCAAGGTTTGTCAGAGAAGCTCATCATGATATTACATTATATCAAAAGTCCATTGAGCGAATTTAGCACATATATATTTTCTTACGATTGGATAAAAGTGTTTATCAACTTTGGCTAGAAATTTTACGCCGTGAGCCATTCTTAAGTCTAGAAGAGTGCTATTCTTTAGTTTACCGTGAGGCGATTCGACCACCACCTCGAATGAGGAGATATTAAGAAACATATTTCCGCTATGGTTTCTCGCCATCTGGCCCGCTTGATGTCTCAAGACTGCTTCAAAGCCCCCAATCTAAAGAACTCCAATAATTCAAACAAACCTAAATGCACTCATTGCATTCAAAAAGTCATTGTTTTGAACTTATTGGATATCCAGATTGGTGGGAGCCAACACGACATCAGAATTCCAAGCGACCTTCTACAACTACAGTTGCTCAAACAAAGGAAAATGACATCCCTCTAACGTCACTAGCATTGCTAACCACTACAAATACTGGAGGTAAGTCTTTCAATACTTCTACACCTGTTTTGAATAGTGCATGGATAATTGATTGTGGTGCAACTGATCATATGACATTTGATGTTAGGCAAGTCACAAATCTTAATCCATCCTTCCAACATTGTGTCTCCATGACCAACGATAATACCACCGGTTGTTAGGGAAGGGTAATCTCATCTCACTAATTCTTTATACCTTAATTCTATATTAGTTGTTCCCTCATATTATAACCTTTTTTCAGTTTCTCATATCACTATTACCTTATCACGTGTTGTTATATTTTGGCCTGATCATTATGTGTTTAAGGACATTCAAACTTAGCAAACGATTTGTTATGCTATTAAGAGAGGGAAGCTATAGTACATGGACTTGGAGACAGAAACTTCTAGCATATTGTAATAAGCTTTAGCAGTAGAGAGCACTAGGTCACCAAAGAAGATAGTTGAGATTTGGCTTCGACACCGACGTTTGGGACATGCCTCATTTGGTTATTTAAAAAGGTTGTTTCCAAGTTTGTTTGGGAATTTGGATATTTCTATTTTCAAATGTGATGTGTGATAACTTGCAAAAAGGCATCATGCCTCATTTCATTTGAGTTTAAATAAAAGTCCTATTCCTTTTATGGTAATTCACTCTGATGTTTGGAGACCATCCAAAGTTCCCACATTAGGAGGGTCACATTGGTTTGTTACCTTTATAGATGATTATACTCGAATGACTTAGTTGTGTTTGATGAAATCAAAATCAAAAGTTAACTTGCTATTTCAAAAGTTTTACAACACCGTCCGTTCACAGTTCCATGCCCGAATACAAGTGTTACAAAGTGACAATGGCGGGGAATACCATAGTGATTTTTGAACTCTCATGGCTTAATCCATCAAACCAGTTGTCCAGATCACCTCAATAAAATGGTGTGCCCGAACGCAAAAATAGACACTAATTGAAGTCAGTTCGGTGTTTCATCATGCCTCACATTCCTCATGTTATTAGGTGAAGCCCTTCTCTGCAACATATCTCATCAATCGTGTTCCATCCGCCTATCAACCCCGCCATTAATCTTACCAAGCTTTCTTTTATCGAAGTCGGGTTATTGTTCCATTACCGCAAACCTACCACCTCATATCTTTGGGTGTGTGGCTTATGTTCATCTCCCTAGACACCAACGTAGTAAGTTAATGCCTCGAGCCGTGAGATGTGTTTTTGTTGGTTATGCTATTCATAAAAAAGGATATAGGTGTTATCATCCCCTAATAAATGCATGTACATCACTATGGATGTTGTCTTTCATGAGGATACTATGTATTTCTCTAAGTCAAACTTTCGGGGGGAGTATCTTGAGGAAATTCAGACTCATATCTACAACCTTGAGGAAGATGATGTGGAAGTACATGATCAAAATGTAGGTGATCTGGATCCTTGTAGTCAAACATTGGATGGGGCGGTGATACCTTTGGATCAAATAAACATAGCGGGATAAGTCGGTTCGCGGGATCAAACATCGTATTCAACTTGAAAAGGAAAATGAGCACCGAAAAAGCCATGATATGTATGAAATCAAGCTTGAGCTTGACCCTCTCCCAGTTGATACACCAAGCCAATTGTTGCCCGAGGATATTCATGAGTCATCTAAAAGACGGTTTCCAAATTGTCTCACCAAAGGTATACCAAAAGCTACTTATGAACCTCAGTTGTCTAGACAGTAAGGTATCCCATGAACCGTTACATGTCTACACATCACTTGTCACAAACAAATTAGTCATTTTCCAATCAATTATGTACTATATCTATACCTAATAGTGTGCATAAAGCATTAGCTAATCCAATATGGAAAGCTACAATGAACGAAGAAATGGCCTCTTTGCAAAAGAACCAAACTTGGGAGCTCGTTGATTGTCCCATAAAAGAAAAAAAAAAGCCTCAATTGAACATTTTAAGGCAAGATTGGTGGCAAAAGGGTATACTCAAGCCTATGGAATTGAATATATTGAGACATTTGCACCTGTAAACAAAATCAACATACTCCGAGTCTTATTATCCTTAGCTGCAAACTTTGAGTGGCCCCTACAATAATTTGATGTGAAGAACGCATTCCTACATGATGAACTCTTTGAGGAAGTCTAATATGATCTCCCACCAAGATGCATGGTACGTAAAGGCAAAACAGAAGGTATGCAAATTGAAGAAGTCGATATATGGATTAAAACAGTCCCTACGAGCATGGTTTGGCATATTCACTAAATCCATGACAACCTTTGGTTACAAACAGAGCAAGTTAGATCAATAATATCATTTTTAAAGAGAAGACATGACAAAATTATTGCACTCATTGTATATGTAGATGACATGATTGTCACTGGTAATGACTCAAAGAAATGAAAGGTCTGAAAGAGTATTTGTCTAAGGAGTTTGAAATATGAAAGACTTAAGCTCCTTAAAATACTTTACGGAAATTAAAGTATCCTGATCAAGTAAAGAACTTTTCTTATCTCAGAGAGAGTGAACCTTAGATGTTCTTCATGAAACCGACATGTTAGCTTGTCAACCAATTGATACTCCAATAGAAGAAGGTTTGAAGTTATGTATTGAGACAAGTCAGGTACTTGTGGACAAGGGAAGATACCAGAGACTCGTTGGAAGACTAATGTACTTAGCTCACAAAAGACCGAACCTTGCCTACGCTTTGAGTGTTGTTAGTAAATTCATGCACAACCCCGATGAACAACATATGAATGCAGTCAGTCATACGCATTCTGAGATATTTAAAATTTGCCCTAGGAAAGGGAATTCTATTCTCTAAAAATACAAATGTCAAAATGATTGAGGTTTATAAAAATGCTGACTGGGCTGGTGCAATTGATGACAAGCGATCAACTTCGAGATGCTTTACCTTTGTAGGTGGGTATAGAGGAATGACCTTAGGAATTTTTGAGGCATTATGATTGAAATTTGATATGAACCAAGCCAACTTGTGATACAGACCCGTGATCAAATTAATCTCTGTGCAACCTCTCTAGTCTTCACTGATGGATGATATCGAACTATTACATAAATGGGCAAGAACCGTGGTATATGAGGACGCTACAATCGGTGATGTAGATCTGATTGATAAGTCTTTGATGAACACCACAGAATAACTGATAAGTTCAAAGATTTATTTCAAGAACCAAAGCATGCCTCCATCAAAATTTCTCTTAAAAGACCTGGGCTATCCCTTAAATCAACCAATTCAGCTATATTGCAACAACAAAGCAACATGTGATATAGCTCATAATCCAGTTCAACTTGACCGCACAAAGCATGTCGAGGTAGATAGGTTCTTCATTAAGGAGAAACTGGATGAAATGATTGTGGAATTGCCCAAGATTTGATCAGAAGATCCATTAGCTGGTATCCTTACCAAAGGGTTATCCAATCGGGTGTTTTTTAAATTTTTAGACAAGTTGGGCATGTGTGACATATATGCACCAACTTGAGAAGGAGTGTTTAGAATATCAACGTATTTGTGAAGTTTGATTCTTTATCCCTTGTATAGAAGATTATATAGATGGGCACAGATCATTAGGATTTCTATAGTGATTTGATGTGATCGAGATCATACCTCTACTTATACTCTATAATTCTCTCATTTATGAATAACATAAAATCTCCATTGTTATTTTCTTCCATCTATTCTTTCAGTCATTAAGCTCTTAAGAGTGTTCCCATGCTAGGTCAGGGGAGGAAGATGACCTCCTAAAACAAGCAACAAAAAAGTTCGATCAAGCGACTCCCTTCTTAGCAAGCCGTTGAATGATACGAAGATAGAGGTTGAGGACCCTAAGGGAACATCGTTTAGGGATATGCTAATGAGAAGGTTGGAGAACCCCATGCAAAAGGAAAAAGAGTGAGATTCAGAAGATGACGAGGAGCAACAGGTGGATAAGGAGCAAGCATAGGACTACCCTAAGATGAAACTGACGAAAGATGACAAATGTTACATCCATCGACCTGGAAAAATACATTGATACTAAAGTTGCTAAGACTTCATGATACATTCCTCTTCATGGAGATTTATGACTTTTCATTTCTTATTTTTAATTTAGCACGTCATAAAAAATAAAAATAAAAAAGACATTTGGTATCTACACATTGAATAGCCATACCAATTGTGATTTAACTTCATTAATTAAACCTTATAAGATCACTTCATAGGAGTTGCATCTTTTAGATAGCCTTAAATGCATAATCAATGATATGTGTAGACCCACATATTAGATAAATATCCAACAATCTCCCACTTTGGTCACATATATCTATGTACAATTACGCATGATGAAATAACCTTATGAGCTCAAAATTGCTATCTATATCAAAACATCACTAACAATCTGGTTCATCAATCATATCAACATAGGATCAAAGCGTCCTTTATTACATGTATCGTAACTAGAACCATCAATGGGCACATACATCGATATAATGAACGACATAGATCAAGTATGGATGTGTAGCATGGAAATTGCATGTAATGTGATTTTAAACATTCCTATTTTCAACTAGTCCAACTTTATTCTTCAACGAGGTCAAAATAAATAGGAATGAAACTGAAACATAAACTTTATTTTGTAGAAAATATTCATAAATATTTCTACAACTGAATGACATCTGAATACAAACTCCTAATAGATTCAGATTAGGCTTTATTCATGTCCAAATCTCAAGGTGTTTCAGAAGGCTTACTTGGTACTCTATCGGGGGAGAATATGTCATAGCCTTTAAAGGTTCTCCTCGAGTGAGACTTCTAGGTAAGTGGGTAGAATGAGAAATCATACTCCTTACCATGTCCTTAAGAGTTCAATTTCGTCTTTTAGCCACACCATTCATGCTAGGTGATCTTAGCACGGTGTATTGTGGGACGATCCCACATTCTCTAGGTATTTAGAAAATGGTCCTGTACGTTGTTCACCTGAATCGTCATATCTACCATGGTATCCACCTCCATAATCAGATTTGACACTTTTAATTCGTTTGTTGAGTTGATTCTCAACATCAATCTTAAATGATTTGAACACGTCCAAGACTTGGTACTTTTCATGGATAAGAAACAAGTATACATATCTAAAGTGATTGTCTATGAATGACACAAAATATTGTTGACCATTCAAGCAGGTATAGGAAATGGCCCACAAATGTCCATATGTATCTATTCTAAGACATTTGTAGCTCTACACTCAACACAAACATTAAAGTCTATAAAGTCAATGGAATCAAGGGTCTCATCTAACACAAGTCTTTCAACTCTATTTCTAGATATGTGACCAAGGCGCTTGTGCCATAATGCTTCTGAATGTGCATTATCAAGCTTACTCTTAGAGCCACGAGATTCAATATTCAAATTTTCATGGTATGAAGCTACAATGTAAAGCATGTAAAGGCTATCATAAACCACAAGTGAACCAGTTCCAATTACTTTTGAATTCAAAGACAAATTAACTTGACTATTTCCAAAAGAACAAGAATATCCAGATTTGTCAAAATAGGAAATTGAAATCAAATTTCATCTAAACGACGGTACAACAAATGTGTCTTTCAAATTTTAATAGAAACCAATACATAGTAACAACCTCAAATGCCCTATAACTTCCACTTCCACCGACTTTCCATCTTCCACATAGATGTATCTTTCAACATCAATTGGATTTCGGTAGATCAGGCAACCCTGCATTGAAACACTAATGTTCGAAGTTGCATTAGAGGCTAACCACGAAGTGTCTAGGTGCTGAAGCTAGATTATTCTCATAACATACCAAAGTAAGGAACATACCTCCTTTGCCCTTTAGGCATGATACTTAGTACATTCCTTCTTCACATGTTTAGACTTCTTACAAAATAAAAAATTATTTTCATCCTTATTTCGTTTCTCTATGTATCTGACCCCAAGAGGTTCATTCTTGTCTGTATTTCTTTTTCTCTTTTTGCCCTTATCCTTAGATGTACTTGCCAAGTGAGCACTTTCGGTCTTGTCTTGATTCAACCTCTCTTCCTCTTGTACACAAAATGAAATGAGCTCATTAAGAGACCATTTCTCCTTCTAGCAATTATAACTGACCTTTAATTGATTAAAATGTGTAGAAGGAGAGTTCAATACCAAATGTACAAGTACATCTTCCAATAGTCAGATTCTCAGGGTTGAGTTTTAAACAGCGTGAGACATTTCCATAATACCCCTTATGTTTCCTTGCCATTATACCTCGCGAAGTTAATTATGAAAAGGATGCTTATTTCGCCTTACGCTGCTGCTAATAATGGCAAAGTGAATCTTTGGCATTGGTAACCTCTTAGGATACCACACCAGTAAAGGTTTCCGGAATGCATCGCTTTATGATCATAAGACTCATGCGATTTGAGCACTCACTTCATGTACCCTTCCTTCTCTTCAGAAGAACTAGAGTCTATAGGAGAAGGGAGCTGCTCTACCCTTAACGCAAGTTCCAAATCCATGCAACCAAGAGCTATTAAAACATTATCCTTCAAGTCCTTAAAGTTAGTATCATTAAGGATTGGTACAAAATTTAGATTAGCAGATACTGTAGCAAAGTTAGCTGAAGAGAAAACAAAGTAAACCATATAAATATGCTCGCATAATAAATCGAAATTCATTCATTAAAAATTCAAATAATGGCTTATCCCATCTCAAGATACCTAGTGTACATTAATATCAAGTCTTTGGACAGTAATTTTGATTGCTAATGATACTCTTGTTGTAATGATGAAACATTGACAATAATGCATGTCAAATAATAAACTCCTATTTGGATTGATTCATTATCCACATGTACAACCTTATAATTATCACATATTCACCATCACATATGTGTATGTAAATCACAACCCTTTTGTAACGACCGAATCTAACCATGTAGATATTGTCCGCTTCTCTGGTGAAGTACTCCCACGACTTTAAAAAGCCGCTCTACTAGGTTGGAGAGAAGCCCCAGACTTATATAATGCCGTAGTTTCCTATCCGACGCTGGATGTGACAACACTCTTCCCCCATGCGCATAATAACGTCCTCATTGTGTCCCATGGGATTGCAGGGCCAACGCGAATGCACCCCACATCGGCCTGGGATTTGGCCTAATACCATTTGTAACAACTCGGTCCAACCAATATGTCCACTTCTGAGCCTGGCTGCTGTGGCCCCTACCGCTTTAAAAACACGTCTACTAGGTTTAGAGAAGCTTGTACTTATATAGTGCCAGAAAGTTTCTACCCTATCCGATGTGGATGTAACAAACACTTCTCCCATGCAAAGACACAACGCCCTTACAGGTTTATGAGATTGTGGGGGCCAAAATGCATCGTACTCCCTCATATCGAGGCCTGGGGATCTAGCCTAATACCATCTGCAACGACCCGACCCAACCATGTAGATATTGTCCGCTTTGGGCGTAAGGAGCCCTCACGGCTTTAAAACGCGTCTACTAGGTTGAGAGAAGCATGTATTTATATAGTACCAAGAAGTGTTGTGTCCCATGGGATTGTCGGGTCAAACGGAACAAACCCCCACATTGGGGTCGGGGATCGGCTCTGATACCATTTGTAATGACCCGACCCAACCATGTAGATTTTGTCCGCTTCAGGCGTAAGGGGCCCTCACTGCTTTAAAACTCGTCTACTAGGTTGAGAGAAGCCTGTAGTTATAGTGCTAGAAGCTCCCTTATCCGATGGGATGTGATACTTTTCTTCAAATCGCAAACAATCACAAGCATCATCAACAAGTTGGTTGATCATATCAGTATAAATAAACATAGTCTGGCAATACAAGTTGGAGTACTCCTAGCCACTCTTCTATTTTTTTATGGGTTTGATATGGGTTTTGATACAGTTAAGAATTGTTCTGTTTTTTTACTTCATAATAATTTCAAGAATAGGGATTTGTTTCGAGAGCTTTTGCTTTTAAGAAAAAGAAAAAGATTAAGATTAAGATTAAGAAAAAGAAATGAAATGAGTAGATTTGTGTTTGACAGCTTCTGTTTGCAATGACCGACATTAGTGTTTGAAAGCTTTGTGAGCAACCCATTTCCAGAATTAGAGAAAGAAATGAAAGCATTATAAGATTAAGATTTATGTTTCACAAAAAAAACATATCAAACGAGAAAAAAAAATTGAAGCAGAAGTGATGATTTTTTTACCTAGAAAACTATTTTTAAGGAAAACAAATATGGAAAAAGAGGATCACTAGATCAGATGAAGACAATGATGAACGAAGACAGGAAAATTCTTGGAGAATCGTCATTGAGGAGCTGATCCACTGGAGGCTTACGACAAGAACTGAGAAGGAGAAGAGCTTGAGGTTTTGCAAAAACCAAAAGGAAATTAGGGTTTAGGAATTGGAATCTTTAGGTAAGTAAAGTAAATAAGGGTTTTTTTTACTAGCAAACTGGCTAGTCTGATCCAAAGGTCGACGAATTCGATAGAGCCAATCGGGTAGGGCCAAATTTAGCCCGATTTTTTCAGGCCAATAAAATTAGAGCCCAACCCAACCCTAATTTCGAGTTGGTCGGGCTAGTTCAACAGGCTGGGCTTAAATTGTCAGCTCTAGTAAATCCACAAGAGTCCACACATTATTAGAATACATGGATTCTAATTATGAATTCATAGCCTATTTCCAATTACCGAAATCCTTATCATTAATTGCTTCGTAGTAACCTATGGGATCATCCTCATGTGACTCTGAGATTGTCAAAGATGATCTCCATCAACGTGAGTTTAATGTGTGGTCTAATGACCATCCCACTACGACGGCACATATTCGTGCACGTTGTAAGGTATTAGTGGTTGTGGATCAACAGGAACAACATTATCTTGGATATTATGGAATTCAGTATTTTCCGTTCATATTTCTAATTATGTGATTCATGACGTATTCTTCTTCCAAGAACTTAGCATTATACTCACAAATACCTTCATGTCGACATCAGAAATAGTAGCCCTCAGAATTCTTTGGATATCCAACAAACCAACACAATTCTGACTATGCATCCAACTTGTCAGATGACTACTTTAAAACATAAGCGGGACAACCCCATATGTGGATATGACTTAAAATAAGTTTCTGACATGTCCACGTTTCCATGAGTGTTTTTGGTACTGACTTGGATGACATCATATTCAAAATGTAAATTGTTGTCTCTAGGGCATATCCCCAAAAGGATAAAGGTAATGTGGAAAGACTCATCATTGACCTTACCATGTCTAATAGAGTTCAATTTATTTTCTCCACCACTCCATTTTGTTATGGAGTTCCTGGAGCACTAAGCATAGATAAAATCTCATGGTCCTTGAGGAAAGAAACGAATTTAATAGACATGTACTTACCACCTCGATCAGAACGAAGTGATTTAATGTGTCTTCCTAATTGTTTATCTGACTCAACCTTAAATTCCTTGAATTTATCCATCCTCGATTTTTTTCTTCATTAGGTACACATCCATATCTTAAGTAGTCATTAGTAAAAGTGATGAAATATTCATAACCACCTCTTGCATGGACACTAAATGGTCTACACACATCTAAGTGTATCAAATCTAAACACTCCTTAACTCTAACTCCTTTGGCAGTAAAGGATTTGTTGGTCATTTTACTTTGAACATAATTCTAATATAGTAGTAGTCGCTCTAGGTTCAAAAAGGCTAATGGCTCACAGCTCACTAGTCTTTGTATTTTTTTCAAATATATGTGACCAAGCCTTAAGTGTCATAACTGAGTTTGATTGATACTAGGTCTTTTTTCTTTTCAATGATTTTTTCACATTATCAACTTGAATCACAATACAATCAATATGAGATATAGATTATTCATCAATGTATCAAATGTAACAACTTCATTTTCTTTCATAATAGAAATAAAAGTTTTATTAAAAGAAACTGAATAAATGTCATTACATAATTTAGAAACTAAAACTAAATTTTTTACAGAATCTGGCAAAAATAAACAATCATGCAAAACTATAACTGAGATCCCCTATAGCTATGACTAATTGATGCAAACGAAAAGAAGACAAACATATTTATCTTGAGAATCAAATTGGTATTGGTCGGTATGAGTTCATTACTAGCATAAGACATGTATAATTATATATACAATTTGCACTGATAGTATATAATATAACACTCAAAATACACACATCAATACAGATAAATTAACTTCCATAAGAACTTTTCTATCCTACTCTTTAGGCGTGTCTAGCTTAGCCAAAGCACAGATATATAATATAATCAATCTCAAAAGTTACTTATCCTTAGACTAGGTGATTGCCTTTAAACTTTAACCTCTTGAGAAAATAAATAGGGATTATTTTAGATAGTTTATTGGTTTTCAAGTTAAGTGTATGCACCACTCGATCTTGGGCTTCAATATTTCTTAAGAAAGAGCCTCAACTTTAGGCTGGTTGTCATGCATCAAAATATTTATTAATTCAACCATATGGAAGTCTCTTAACCAAGATCCTCACATTTGTCCAACTCGTGCCGATCCAAACATGAATCTCAAGATTTTGAGTGGAAGGTCGAGTCTTACTAAACCTTTCTCTCTTCTTAATTATTTTAAAACTCGAAGGTTTCGCTTTACGCCATTGCTCGCTTATTCTAAATTCAACCAAATTGATCTTTAAATTTCTAATTTAGGAAATTTTCTATAGTTAAACTAATTAGAATAAACACTATAAACATACTAGATATATAATTTTCTCGAACATGTAAGTTGTTTGATTTTTAATTTTAATAATTTAATATGAAAACAACAACATGTCTTAATTTATTCATCATTTTATTAATAAATAAATTATATGTCTATTTAATAATTATCCATTAAAGGATACCCTTAAAATATAATTTAATTTCAAGTAATGTAAATGAAATTATATATTTATTTAACATTTATCCATAGTTCTTGTTGAAATATAATACAATTTTTAATAATAATTTAATTATTTATCTATTAAAAGATAAATCTTGCTAAAATATAATTTAACCTATAGTTATGGTAGCTAAATTATATATCTATTTAATATTTATATATATTAAAAGATAATTTGTTAAAATATAATTTAATTCATAATAATAAATTAAATTATATATATTTTAACAATTATCTATTAGAAGAACTTTTGTTAAAATATAATTTTATTTCTAATAATAAATATTTATCTATTTAACAATTATCCATTAAAGGATTTCTTGTCAAAACATAATTTAATTCCTAATAATAAAATTAAATTATATATATATTTAAAGGATAATTATATTAAAATATAATTTAAATTTTAATAATAAATTAAATTATTGCATTCATTAACATTTATCTAGATAGCCCAGTTAAAAATAATTTAATTCCTCATAATAAATTAAATTATTTATCTATTAATATTTATCTATTATAAGATAAATCTTATTAAAATATAATAAATTCCTAATAATAATTAAATTATTTGTTTATTTAACATTTATGTCTTGTTAAAATAATTCTAATTTCATAATAAATTAAATTATTTATCTATTTAACATTTTATCTATTAAAAGATAAATCTTTGTTAAAAATATAATTTAATTCCTAATAATAAATTAAATTACTTATCTATTTAACATTTATAAATATTGTTTAAAATATAGTTTAATTCCTAATAATAAATTAAATTATATATCTATTTAAAAATTAGTCACAAAGGATAAATCTGTTAAAATATAATTCAAGTCCTAACTTCAAAATTCAAATTTAATTAAAATTAATTTATCTAGGATTTTTCATTGCAAAAACTTAAGAAAAAAAATCCAAAATAAGCTTCACCATTTATCTAGGATATTCAATTCTCGAAATAATGGGTTTTCATAGGAAAACGAAAATATGTTAAGATCCTTATTATCACTTTTCAAAATAAAACCCATCCTACATTGAATAAAGGACTAAAATTTCCAATCTAGTGCAATTCTTATTAAATGTAATATGCTTGGTCAATGTCCCATCAAGTCATGTCCAAGCATGACACGAAATTCTATAATTACAAAAATATATTTGCTTGTTTAAAAAAAAAATGTTAGAAATCAAGCACTATATATACATGGATTATCCGTGTACCAAGCAAGTAGTTAAATATATCAAAAAACATAGGAAACACTTAGATGTAACAACCACACATATATTTCATAATTGCATTGATGCTTGCACGAAAAAATAGACAAAGGTGTTGGCTTTAAAACAAAAGTAGATGATTTTTTTTTCTTTAAACAATTCTGAAAGTAGATCGGAATGTATATCAAATAAAAAAAAATTCTTTTTATTAACGTATGAAATCTCAAGATTTCAGATTCAACATGTGAAACCCGCCTGATACTGCCGGGATGTCGAATCTCAGACATCCTCTCCAAAATTCGGCTTTATTTACTACGCAATGTAAAGCGAAAATATAAAATACATACTAATCGGAATCCAACCGATTCGAATCTTCCAAACACAACCGACATTTGCAGATCTTTGATCTATGAGTGTGATTCTAATAAGAATCCAATGCCCTTTGCTTTCGATTTGTGGGACATACAAGAAATTATCTTCCTCTCGAATTAGTTTATCACCTTAAACCTAAATATAATGTTATATTTATAATAGGGTTTAGTGAGCTATTGAATCCACTTACATACTTGAGCTTATAATTAGCCCATATAAGTTCAATGGTCCAACTTAATTAAAACTCTAATTTGCTTATCAACGCTTAGTTCTAACATGTATACACCCTGTTTTTTTACGTGTCTCACTTGAAGTCTTGTGTAGGAGATCACTCAGCCAACTATGCTCCTCTACCACCCTTGATTGATTTTGTTGGTGTTCGAGTTCGCCCTTCTAGCTTCCTGCGAGCACGTGGCATTACTCTGACATGGTAAAATTGTTCCCTAATTGTTGGTGCACTGGGAACATCTAACACAAGCAGAGGCTAGTTAGGAAGATCTATTCGAGCTCTCAAAGCACTACCCATCACTAAACCTTGAGGACAAGGTTCGCATCGATGAAAGGGGAAATGCTTTGTTCGATGGGTTCGACTTGGAATTGGGAGATATAACACAGGAAGAACTTGAGACTGAAACAACAGAACATGCCAAAACAGATCTTCGATTTGTTGGTTTCTCTCATCTTTAGCCAGGTTAGAATCAAAACAAACACCAAACACTTGGCCTAATATGTGGGTGGGATAAGGTCGATTCATTTGGGGTGTTGAGGATAGGCTGCAATTGTCTCCTTTATATTTTCTGTTATTTTCTATTGCTAGAGAATTACATCTCAAATGCTAAAAATCCTTCCATTAATTTCAAATTGTAACATTGTAAATCTCCTCTTTTAATAGAAAATCGATACAATTTCTCATCTAGAATCACCTCAATTCTTTTACTCTATTTTTCAACCTTGGTCTCAGTTAGTTTTTTTTGTTGCAGGTTATAAGTTTGTACGTTTTAGCATAAACGACATCCAGTTTTTAAACACTGCGATAAGACCAAACGTTAGTCAGATAAAGAGGATGTGGTCTCGAAAGGTCTTGGCTTTCCACAAAGTAAATCATAATAAAAGTTTCAATCCTCATTTTCATTTATCTCCCTTCTTCAACCCCTTGTTACTCCCTTACATTATACATTCACTATCATATTACTCTTCTACCATAAATTTCCCCTCATAACAAAGCTCCCCGTGGTCCTACGCCTTCTTCTCGTCGCTTCTTCTCTCCTGCCCAAGGTGGTTTATCTTCTCGTATGTTCGAGCTCACCTTACTAGTTGCCCGAGCTTACCGAGCTGGTGTTGCTGTCCAGGGCCCTTCCCTGTGCGACTCGATCCGGGTCAAGTCGTCTGAATGGATCCCCCGATCACGCACACGCAGGGCACATGCTCTATGGTCTACTCCACTCCACTAGCCCCCCTAGCATCATTTCATCCCCTTAGGGTTTGGAAGGGCAGTAAAATTTTGTTTTTCCCTCACGCCGCCTGATGCCAAATCAGTTACTCCAACACCTCGAGCACCAGGCATGGTTATTACTATAGCTTGTTGCTCACATGTGGCAACATCGGGATTCGCTCCTAGTTTTGGCTTGTCTCCCCACACGTCCAATGCATCAAATGTTTTTCTTGGGATTCCTGTCCACTTCGTCGAATATACAGGTATATAATCTTGCCTTTCTGCTTGCTAGGGGTTCTCTTGCTTTCTTCCTCATTCTGGTTTGTCTCTATTATGCTTTTGGCTTCTCTGCTTCCCTTCTTCTCCGGTGCTCTCCGACCTATAGGTTTTTCACACACAACACCCTTCATTGTAAGTTTCAAAGGAACATCCCTTCTTTTCTCTGTTTCTTTTTGTTTTTTGTTTTGTTTTGTTTGTTTGTTAATTTTTATTTTTTTAATGCCTAGGCCTGATGGGTCCCCTCACTTGTCCCCCAGCACCGTTCCGGTGACGGCATAGAGGAACTCACAAGATGGCCCGTGGAAAACATCTCACAGGCGGTCGTGTGGGGGAAGCATCACCCCCTTCTTCACCCCTGTCCGGGGAAGTGCTCTCATGCACGGACGCTAACGGTGTTCTCACTTGGCTCAAGCCTGTTGGGGACCCCCGAGTGGACGCCTTTTGAGGGAAATATTCTTTCCTTTCTCAAGTCCGGGTATCCTTCCCCTCCTCGGGGCCTCAATTCGCAGCATGTACGGACATGGACCGAGGGAGAATGAACTATATCTACTAGCCGAAAATCCATATCAGTGAGGGGCTAAGATTCCCTCTCCCTCCTTTGGTCCACTAGTTCTTGCACTTCCCCAGGATCCACAACATGTATGTTCACATGAACATCATTCGGGTTCTCCTGTGGTAAGCCGTATTGAATGCAAGCACTTACCTCATTTTTAAGCTCGAGGAGGTGTTATACTGCATTCTCAAGCTTCGCATAAGCTTCAGGAGGATATTATCTCATTGCTGACGCCTAGCCACTCCGCCTAGTGACCAATCTGCTAAACACCAATAAGAACAAGCCTCAAGGCAACGTGCTGCTATTCGACACTGAGATGCCGTGGACCCCATGCTTGGGTGGAGTTCCCAAATATGAATTAATCTTACGATAGGTCAACAATGAAGCCTTGCTTCTACTTATAGGATTTGCCCCCTTAAGTCTGCCTTCTACTCTCCCCACTCCCCCCCCTCATTTTTTATTTTATTTTTACAACTCCCTTACACCTGCCCGTGTGCACGTAGGTACCTTAGGCTGAGGAAAACTTGTGGACGATCTAAGTGCTACCCAATTCGGCGCTCTAGCCAAAGTCCTTAGCCTTCCGAGCTCGAAGATGGACTTCAAATACTATAACACCCCAAATTATACCCTAATAGTTTTATGGCATGTTTAAAGTATAATGGAAGTCAAATTGTGTTTTTTGGAAATTTCCGAGTTAAGTGTGAAAAAAGGATATAATCGGAATTTTTAAAGAATTACAAAGGATAAGTGGTAAATTATCAACTTAAGGACTCAAGGACATTAAGCTAGAAGATTGTATACTATTATAGGAATTTTAATAATTAGATGTGTAAATGAAATAACCATGGAGGACTAAAATGCAAAAGATGGAAAATTATAGCTAAATGCCTTTTGTCAAACATGGCCTTATAACAAGTGAAGATAAGACCAAAGATTTGTCTCTAGAAATCATTTTTTACGCATTTTAGATTTGGGGAGCTAGGGCATTCAGGTGGTACTATGAAGGAGACTAAATTGGTTGCTCAATCCATTTCCATGCTCTCCATGTGCAAGTAAAGAGGAAGAAAGTAGAAGAAAGGAAGAAGAAAGAAGAGAAAGAGAGAAGAGAAGGTTTCAAGAAACTTAAGGTTAGGAAACACCCTAATTTCTCCCTCTTTGTTTTGTTGTTTTTGTTGGTTTGAGTTGCGTTTAAAGTTGGTTTTGAGTGTTATTTGGTTGTAGTCCTCAATTGAGAAATTTTAGTATAAAGGAAACACAAGTATAGAAATGCTGTCAAAAAATTTCCCCAAAACCCTAAGTGAATTATTTGGCCATAACTTGGTCTAGAGTGCTCTAATTTAGGAAATTCTAGTTGTAGAGGAAACCTAAGACCTGTGACTACATTTTCCAAGAAGAGCCTAAAGTATTAAGAAGACTTTAAGACCCTCGAATATGGGTTTAAAGATCGGTTACTAGTTCTGTTTTGAAAACAAAGTAGTCCTGGTTATTTAGGACATATATGGAGTTTTGGTACTCCAAATTGATGATTCAAATTGGAGAAGAACCCTAATACCATAGCTTCAAATAAGTAGAAGGAACCAGTGTCAAATTATGGAGTTAAGATCTATGAAATCGGGTCTCACAGTTAAGTACCAGTGTAAACCGGGTAAACAAACCAGTTTGGCATTAAAATGCCATAACTTGAGTTTGGATGATTCAAATGGAGTGATTCCAATTTTTGAGTAAAATAGATTCATAGTGGAACAAAGTTCGTTAGCTGAAACATGTTAGATTAACTCATTGTACCTTAAATTATGGGAATTGTAACTTATTTTGGGAAAGGATTTTCATGTCCTTCTCCTTATAAGATTTTCGAGACATCTAAATGTCTCTTAGATACTCTCAAAGTATTATTGGAGATGGTTTTGTATGAAAATAAGTCAGTATAACTTAGCAAAGTGAGATAAAGAAATTGACTCAAAAGTTATATGATTTAATGCTAAATAATATGGAATAAATAGAATGAAATAATAAAGGACATGAATTCTAGCCATGTAAAGAAAAGAGAATACATGTATAGTTGGTATATAAAGTGTGCCAGAATGCATTCCTATGATGATAAGAGATATGTAGAGTGCTCTTATGAATATGAGAATAATGGATAGTGAATATTCATATATTACATGATAACAATAGTTATTCATGTATGTGGGATATAAAATCAAAACGAATAAAATTTAGTCCGCATGACCAAGTAGACGGATAGATGGCATGCTATTAGGGATACAATTGTTAAATATATGTATATAGTTAGCCCCATTAGTCATTACTGCACCTCTTATATTTGGGTCATACAAAGATATTATAGATAGAAATCACTGTCATTTATACAAAGGATAGTACTCCTGGGGTACATACACCTTTCCCGTATCGACTTCTGGGAAACGCAGCATGACACATGTAAAAAGAGATGAAGAGATATGGATAAATGAGACATGAATCATAAACATAGGAAGTAATTTGTAAAATATAATGGAAATATAAAATACATGAATAGTCATTAATACTATGACTAAAATGATATGGAATTCGATAGACAAAGCATAGGAAGTTAGCATAGCACATGAGATTAACATAATTAATTAAATTATTCTTAATTGTGGTAAGTTCATGGATTATTGTAACTTACAAATATATAAGATTATATATATATATAGAGATATATATATATATATATATATATATATATATATATATATATATATATATATATATATATATATATATATATATATGGATAGAAAGTTGTATGAGTATTAGAATGTGATGATCACGGTTAGTGATCATCCATGTGAAGGATCCTACTAAGCTTTATGCTTAGCACCCGTGTTTATCCATGCAGGTACCGATGGCAAGTGGCTAGGAGAACAGACATTCCATATCAATATCAAAGGTCATCTCAGTGATAAGTGCTCACTTGCAGTGTTTCTTTTTAATGTTTTTTTCTAAACCGTATAATGTATATAAACTTTTAGTTACAATAAAAAGGGATTTGTAAATAATATGTAAGTGATGCTTTGAACGCTTCACATAGTGGGGTATGATAGTGTGGTTCTGTAATATATGTTAAATTATATGATTATATGTAAGGAATGTTTGAGAACTACCCGCTTAATCGTTTAGTTCAGCTGCGGACAATTCCTTCCTAACATAGAGGTGGCAAGTTGGGGTGTCACAAATACCAGCTGACCCCTTCCAATATCCAAGAGGTGTTCACTGACCCGAGGATTTTGTCGTCCGCCGATGCCCGCTTGCATTTCAAGGCCCGGAACGCTAGAAGGCTGAAAGCCAAATAAACCTCCCCACTGACCATGACATTGGCCGAGGCTCGAGAGTCCAAACAAGCGGAAGAAATGGTCGTGGGCGACGACTTCCCACTCTTGCCTCCTCCTTGTTGCAACCCTCAGGAGAAGCGAAAGAGGCCTAGGGAATCCTCTTCTGATTCTCCGATCTAATCCAATCATCGGGCTCTACCCGTCAGGAGACGACCAAACCGCCCCGCGAGGAGGATTCTCGTGCACCTCCACCAAGGAGTCCTCATATGTTCCCTTTGTCGCTCCGCAACTAGCCCGGCCCACGGGCCTCCCCTAGGAACAACACTTCAGAGGAGAAATAATGATCAAGGAAGGTCACGAGATCCCACTCCCGCCGCCTAAGCATGTCAGTAAAGGGTAAGGAAGGCCGCTTAGGGCTCCACCTCAGCCCCGCCCGGCGGTAGAGACACCCCATCCCCGCCTATGGAGGCCCTAATGATGGATCCAACTCTATTCGGCGAAGCCGCTCCACGGACCGTGAGAAGAAGGTCACGATCATTGGCTCGATGTACGGATTTTTTGCGGACTCCACACAGCTGGCATCGCGTAACTCTTTGTCCTTGCAAACGTTCCTTTTTTTCTCCTTAGTCTTCCCTTTTACTTATAGATTTCTTCCTTTTTTATTTATAGATTATCGTAGATGGAACGATTTCTGACCTCGCATGGCCAGCATCAAGTGCGACTCCAAGACCAACTCCGCTTGACTCTCTCACCCGGGAGGAGCCTGAGCCTCGGGATCAGACTCCAAAGCACAGGCCAAGTCCAGGATTCTCGATTTGGAAAATGAGGTGACCGAGCTACGTCAAAAGCTGTCTGAGGCCTCAAGGGTGCGCGAAGTGCTGGGGAATCATATCAAGAAGATTCCTACTTAGAAGGTATGGCTAACTTAAAAACATGCCATCGCGTAGTTGTAGTCCACTATGCGGAAATTGAGGGCCCATTGTCGAAATTTACACCCGTCCGTAAACACACTCCCTCCTAACTTAAGGCCAAGGACTCCTTTTGTGTCGTAAAGAAAGTTCGCGCACTTGCGGAGCTGTAGGCTGACTACCAAGTCAAACTGCTTGCCCTTTACGTTGAATAACAATACGATTGGGCTACTCGGAGGGCTATGCGGCTGGCGAAGGTGCCGTTACGCAAGGTGATGGTGCCAAGTCCCCAAGGAATTCACTCAAGCCACCCCTGTCATCCGATTTTGTTCAACCGCTAACCTCCTGTGTGCGCCTACCAAGACGGCCAATCGCCTCAAGGTACCGTAGCCTCCCCCTTATGCCCCTCAGCGAAGGCACCTCAAAGGAGGCCGAGGCGACCAGCCTGGACCCATTCGTGATTATCCTGGAGAAGGCTCCCTTCCCCCCTACTAATGTACCGTGACAAACCCTAGGGGTATGTCTTGGGTGTAAAACCCCAACCTTGTTGAATTATAATGGTAGTTGTTGAACTGATTAGAGGTCCAATGATAGAAGCGATGGTAGATTAGAATTGAGAACGCCAGACGTCATTTGGGCATAAAGTGAAATTTTTCGGGAAATTTTCACCTGATGCCCTAAGGAATAGTAATTCTTCTTATTATATCCTGGATGGAGGGGTTTGTAGAGGACTTTAGAAATTTCGCCCTAAGGACTTCTCAACCGATATTGTACAGAATCGAGATTTAAGTTAATAGTGATTTCCGATCAAATTGAGCTCACGCGAAATTTTTCGAAAATTGGGCCAAAAATACAAAAATGTCCGGAATAAATCATAGAGTCTAACGAAACTGAAACGGAGTCCGTTTGAATAGTTTCCAGGCGATCCGAACGTAATTCGGATAATAATACGCTTATCATTCTGATTCGATTAATGATTCCAACCCATTTTTCGTGATTTCGTGAGCCCTGAATCCACCGTGAAGGATTTAATTAATATTTCATGGTCAATGTGAAGTTTAGATCGCACCATAGAATATTTTTGACGTTTAATTCCAGATAAAAGCAAGATATGTGAAACTGGTGATAAAAGCCATATAAGGAGAGATATTTTATTGTGAGAGCCAATCAAACCTTTCTTAATGGCTAAGTTACGACAAATATCATGAGAATGGACCAAATGAGATTCTCGACCTAAGTGCAATTTTAGCAAGTTGTGTGGGTCAAAATATAAATTTAAGAAAATGAAATTGGCCTTGCAAGAGGAGAGAGCTCACATACCCATGAGAAAAGAGAGAAGCAAAGAGAGAAAAGAAAGGAAAGAAAGAGAAAGGGAAGAAACGTAGTCGCCAAGGTGGAGCAAGGTGAGATGTGATTTTTCCTCTTCCTTCAAAGCCAAGTGATCTCAAGTGGTATCAAGTTATAAGTCGGGCAACCAAGAGGTCAATGCAAAACCTGACAGGTGCGATTTTATGTTTTCGGCGCCTAATGTCTGATTTTTGTATGGATGTTAAATTAGTGGTATTTAAGGTTTAATGATGATGATTTTGATATAAATCTGGAGAAAGAAATGGATTAGGCTAGGTTTTGAAAATAAAGTGAGTGATTTGTTAGGGTTTTTGATAGAATTTTTTGTGTGATATGTTGAAATTGTTAGGATTAGTGAAATTGAGGTATAAGACATTAGATTTATTTGATAAAAAGTCAATAAATAAGAACAAAATTGAATATGGTCTGTGTGTGTTTCGCCAAAACAAAAAAGTAATAAAGCTCTATATAGTTTATATTCATATTAAAGTAATATTAATCCTTAGAAATGCATTTAATTTGTTAGAAATAAAAAAGGATTTTGAACTGATGCGTCATGGCCTACTTCAAAGCAGCAAATATCTTGGTCATTTCCTAGTTCTGCATTTTCTTCGCAGTTAACAGCAACGTGACGTGTCGGCGGAAAACGACCGTGGCGGTATCAAACGGAAGTTATATGGTTAATGTTTAATTCAAACGTTTTTCAAAATGAAAAGGATCATCGACGAAACTAATCACATAATGTTTGATCGTTTAACGCAGATAAACCATTTCGAACAAGTCGCGAACGATTCCAACGTCAAAACAGCGTCAACAATATTATATGTTATTAATAACACACGGCAACAAGCGTTATATATATACGATTGATCTTTATCTGAATATACATCGATTTAACATAAGAAGATACATACGTTATATTATAAGTTTAAAATGCAAAGACATGTCGATATGGTGGTTTCAATGATGCAAAGACGGAAACGATTCGAGAATGTATTTTTATTAAATGTCACCCACGTTACACCTAACCTATGATTCCATGACCCAGATCTGCTGAGTGTCCAAGTGCAAGGATTTTAGAAAGTTGCAGTTAACAGAAGGAGGGAAACAGATTTTAGGCATAATATTCTTACACGTGATAAGGTGTTATGATCTGAACCCTATGCAAAAGGAAGCCCTCAGCCAGAGTGGTTATGACCGATCAGACTGCCCCTCACCGCCGCACTGAAATCGTTTCGTTGCTTACTCCCTGCCTCCATTAGAAAGAAAGTTTAAAGTATAAATTGATTTTTAATTGAATAAGTATTCATTACTTTGATATATACTGAAAATGTTGTCGAATGAAAATGTATAATTAACGAGCTCCTTTACCACTCTTTCCGTATGTTTCAAAACATTTCCAACCGAGACAAGTAATCAAGTAGAGCATCCCCGCGCAAAGGAGTCGAGCTATCGAGAGACAAATGTCTCAGACTCATTGTATATATATTTTGCATATTGTATATGTTGAGTATTTTGTCAGCAAGCGATGTGTATATATGTATATATTTTGGAAAAGGAACTACGTGGGCTTTGATCCTCGGGCAGGATCGAGGTATCGCCATGGCTCATGAGTCCGGCTCAAGCCTTAACTTTTTATAAACCGTGCATGGAATTGAAGAAGTTTTGAATGTTTTGATGATTGAAGTAAATAAATGTATATGTGTATATATTGTGCTTGATTGAGATGTGTGCTTAATTGGGTTGTGGACGAGGAGTCCTAAAATGGAAGTTGAGAATTGAAAGATTAGAAGTTTTTTTTTAATGTTTTCGCAGGTTTTTGTAAATTTGGGAAAATCCGAAAAACAAAGGAAACTCTGGCCGATTTTCTAAAAATCTATGTTTGAAAAAAAAAAAAATTTACTCACTTCACTCCGCATTATTTTCTAAAGATATGTTAAGGATTGTAAAGGGGTTCGCTCCATGGATTTTATTTGATTGTTTTGAGGAAAAGTTTCTATATCCGTTAGAGTGCCGAGAGGTCCCCTCGGGTTCATGAGGTTAATTCGGGTCGGGATCCTTCACTGGGTACTCTTTGTTTTTGGCAATGGAATATTTTGTCAACCCCATTTTTGTGTTGTTGTCTGATACTTTTTATTGGAACTTCCAAGTGACTTTCAAGCACGGCTTCTATTCGTGTGATTCCTAGCCCTTTGGTTTATTATTCCGAGTATAACATCTCGTGTAGAACATAAGTCTCCCCTCTTACAAGGCTCATCTCATGGAGATCATCCTAGAGAGGTTAGGGTTTCCCTCCCGCTATAGTGCTTCCCGCCTACTAAGCTCATCTCACGGAGACCATCTCGGAGGTTTCCTCCTACTAGCTCATCTCATGAAGAATGACCCCTGGTGGAGGCTTCCTCGCCTACCAGCTCATCTCATGGAGACCAATGCGTACAACTCATGATTGCTAGGGTATTACTTGAAATATTTTTTCAAATAATGGAGTTCCATGGTCGAGGCTCTACTTCGCCTCCTAGCGATCAGACATGTATGCTCCTTTGTAATCAGCTGGCCACGATGATGTAGGGTCCTTCCTGGGCTTGGGTTTTAGCTTCCTTCCAAAGGTTCGCAGAAGACCATCTCTTGCACGTTCCGGCTCGGCAAACTTTTCCCGCTGCTGTGCTCCTGTCGGGTACTCGATCATTCATATGGTTGCCCTCTCCCTTCTTTCTTCAAGCTCATCCAATGCCTATGAGAGCTCGGCAGGTTCGCTTACGCTAAGTGGTCCGAGCCTAGTCTCGATAGGAATTTGCATCATCTGCGCCGAACGCAAGGGCATACGGGGTCCACCTGGTGGGTTGCCTTGAAGTTGTACAATAAACCTAAAGCGCTTATTAGCAATTCATCCACCCACTTCCCTTTCGTTGTTGTCAAGCACTTTTTCAAGTATTTGAGCAAAGTTTTGTTCATGACCTCGGCCTATGTTCAATAATTGGCATAGCTACCAAAGACTTTGTTAAGTCCTTGGCAACAACACCAAAAACTCGATAGCAATTATCCGCAATCACACGGGTCGCACAAGTAATTCAATGGACTAACAAGTCCAGATATTGATCCCACAAGGAAGCGTGGGTTTTAAGAGGATCGAAGTAATTCAGCATCAAGTCGCTCACTATTCAACGACTGTAGGGGGTGAGGAGGAATATTTTCTAATCTAAACTAAACTAAAAAGAAAATAAAAGAAAACAAAGTAGGGTTTAATCAATGTCCACTCACAAGGAATGGAGTAATATTAAGGATAAAACTCAAGGAAATATTCTAGGGTTGATTGTCTCCATTGATGCATTTATGGATTATATTCATTAAGCGTTGATTAAGTGAACGTGCACTTGTGCATGTTCAAGGAATCCGATATGAGGTTTACATTGTCGTGTCTCCCCTCAATTTCTTACACCAACTCCCTATTCTCCTTTCGGTCCATCTAGGTCATTAAATGTGATACTTTTCTAAGGTAGCTCTTTCCTTGGGAATCCTATTGGTCATGTAACACCCCAAATTATACCCTAGTAGTATTATAACATGTTTAAGGTATAATAAAAGTAAATGTGTATTTTTTCAGGATTTAAATGCTATGTGAGAAAATGATAAACCCTAATTAATTCAAGAGTTAAGGGTAAAATAGTAAAACGTTTACATTAAGTGACTCCAAAGGTCATAAATGAAGCATATATATGCTTAATTAGAAATTATAATAAGTTATCAGGCAATTGTAATGGAAGAGGACTAAATGTAAAAAGAGAAAGCTAAACAAAAATGAGAAAAGTCAAACAAGGCCTTGTACATGAAAAGAGGATAAGACCATATTTGGTCTCTTAAATGACATATTTTCTCATATTTGGAAAATGAGAGCTAGGGCTACTTGGGGAGCAGCAACAAGAAATTAGGGCTCTCTCCTTAGTCTTGGGCTCTATTTTGCTAAAATGTAGAAAGAGAGAAAGAAGAAGAAATAAGAGAAAAAGAGAAGAGATGAAGAGAAGGTTTCAAGAAAATTAAGGTTAGGAAACTACCCTAATTTCTACCTCTTTGTTTTGTTGTTTTTGTTGGTTTGATTTGGGTTTAAAGTTGGTTTTGATTGATTGGTTGTGGCCCTCAATTGAGGAATTTTTATATAAAGAAAATGTTAGGGTTTTAAGGGAGATGCTGTCAAAATATTTCCAAAACCCGTGTTTTTGTTTTGGTCATAACTTGGTCATTAGTCATCCATATTGAGTGATTCTAGTTGGGAAAGAACCCTAAGAGGTAAACCTACAAAATTATAGAAGGTACCAAGAAGCAAACCTGACCCTAAGTCCCTTGTTTTTGAGACTTAAGTGAAAATACGGCTAAGCTACCAGGTTATCCTCTGTTTTGGTATCGTTTTGGTGTTTAGGTCATAAGTTGAGTTTCACTCATCCAAATTGAGTGATTAAAATTTTTGGATAAAATAGACTTCTAGAAGAACAATTTCCTTGGAAGAAGTATATTCAAATTTGGACCCCATTGTACCCAGAAATTCGTCAAAGTGGAGCTCGATTTGCAAGAAATTTCTGGTTATGTTTTGAAAATAGAGTAGTCCCAGTTGTTTAAGACATATCTTAAGTTTTGGTGCTCCGAATTGGATTATTCCAATTGGAGAAGAACCCTTAGTACCGTACCTTCAAATAAGTAGAAGGAACTAGTGTCAAATTATGGAGTTAAGACCCCTGAAATTGGTTTATCTGACAATTGTAAACTGACAACCGACTCGCCAGGGCATTAAAATGCCATAGCTTGAGTTTGGATAATTCAATTGGAGTGATTCAAATTTCTGAGTAAAAATAGATTCATAGATCAGCGCATGAAGGAAATATGTTGAGATTTCAAACTCACTGCACTTTAAATTAAGGGAAGTTTTAGAATTCTCGCTTGGGGAGATGATTTTCATGTCTTTTACTATAGAACTTTAAAACATCTTGATGTCTCTTATATGGTTTTTTGGTATCTTAGAAGATGGTTTTGAATGAGAATATTTCGGTATAAAGGAATTGAGGTAAGTAAATGAAATTGCATATAAATTATAAGAGTGGTTATTATATGAAATTGTGTACATCGACGTGATTATGATAGTTTCTTATATGAAATCTGATCACATGAACAGAAATAAAAGAATGTTTGATATATGAACTGCAAGACAAGAATGAACCCGAGAATATGAGCATACAAGCTGTGATAAATGTAACAATCATCTCACAAGTATAAAGGAATAATGATTTGTAAGTATCCCATATGAATACATGTGATTGTAATTATCCATATATATGAGATATGAATAGTCTGATATCTCTAACTTGGATAAAAACTTAATAAGCCCGATGGTCTACTTATGTTCTCGAGTAGATGGACAAGTAGGCATGCCTATTAGGGATACAGATGCTGCAACATATAGATATAATTAGCCCCGTTTGGGTCATACAAGATAGTATACAGAGATCACTGCCTCAGATGTTGATAAGACTCAGTACATACGCTTCTTCTCTCGTATCCACTTCTTTAGAATATGCAGGCATGACATAAGATGAGATGAAATATTTTTTTAATGTTTCTAAATGACATGAAACATGGAAACTACATGAAATGAAAAATATGAAATGATATATGTAATTGAATTATAATGATATGAGAAGTAATATGTAATACGAATAAAATGTTATAAAGGGTCAGACGATCGTTATAGTAGTCGTCCATATTTATGGATTCCCACTAAGCTATAAAGCTTAGTACGATTGTTTATCCTTGTAGGTACCGAAGAGGACGTCCGTGATATTTCGCATACAACAAGGCCAACACAACTGTAGGAATCCATCACAGGTAGGTTTGAATCGATTTTGTAAATGTAAATGTAAGATTTTGGAGACAGTGTAAATGTAAAAGTACAAGTAAATGTGACTCAAAATATATGTACAGGACATTGTAAATACCACTACGGTGGATGTATATGAAATATTTTTGTTAATTTTATATTTTCAAGATAATTGTTTAGAATTATATAAGGTAACAGGTTTATAGTTCTCGTATTTGTGATTAATCTTTTCCTACACGAGTGCCCGGTCAGGGGAGTCAGGTCATTTGTAACGCCCTCAAAATATCCTAGAATTTTATAATGATTTTATTATATATTCCGGGTATGAATTGAGCCAAACTTAAGTTTTTCCAGGAAAATTGATAAATTGTGAAATGTGAAATGAATATGTGAGCATATGATTAAATTTATATGCTAAAAATGAGAAATTGATCAACTTGGAAATAAAACCCAAGTGTAAAAATGGCAAATTTGGAATTGGTAAAATGAGGACCTAAGGGTCAAGAATAGAATAAGCTTAAATGCTAAAGTGAAATAAATGATAAATGAAAGTGAAATGAAGACCAAAAATGAGAAAAATGAGAAATGGAATTTTTGTGTAGGCCAAACATGGCCTTACACTTAAATGGGGTTTAAAGACCACCCTTGTCTAGGAAGCTCATTTGAGCAACCTCGCTTTTGGAAGAGAAAGAGAGGAGAAAAGGGAGAAGAGCTGTATTTCTCAAGAAGATCAAGTTTTGGTTGGGTTTCTTCCCATTTTCGCTTCCTTTGTGATCAAGCAAACTTAGAAGTGAAGATTTGAAGAGGCTAAGGTAAGAAAACAAACAAAAACCCTAACTTCATCTTTAGATTTTGATTTTGGGAAAGCTCCTCAACTTAAGAAAAGGTAGCTTTTCTGTGCTAAAACCAATTTTTGGAGTTGTTTTGGGTGGATTTCATGGTAGGTTTTGTTTGTGGATGACGGAGGAGGTTTATTAAAGAAAAGAGTGAGAGATGGCAAAATCTACCATTTCCCTAAAAGGGGCATCTCAGCTTTACTCAAGACCCAAAGTTGGTACCACCATCTGTGTAGGAAGTGGTACCCATCGATCAAAGTGGCACACCATTCACCATAGCGAGGATCTGCACCACTCGATCAAAGTAATGTGTTGTCACATGTTTCCAAAGAGTCCCGTTTTGTACCCTCAGACCGTTAAGTCTTGTATTCAGACACCGGGATTGTTTAGTAACCCTAATAAAGGCTTAATGGGGGGTTCATATAAGAGTATACGAGAGAGAAAACATACCCACTTTCGCCACCGAGGCGAAGCTTCAATTCATTAAGTGTGATAATTGTTTACCCACCGTGCGTGGTGTATTTATATTTGACTAAGGGCTGGTGAAGATCACCTAAACTAGGAGTGAGATCGAAGAAAGAGAAACGAGAGCCAACAATTTCGGTTAGTTCTTCGAACCTCTATTCCAATTCAAGTATTGTTAGTTCTTGTTTCACCGTAATTGTATTCGAATTTCAAGTGTTTTGGTAGTTTACCAAATAAATCTGAAATTTATATGGAATGAGTATATCTTTGAAATGATATTATGAAAGTGCATATGGATTTGAAATGTTTGACAATTAATTGAATTGTAAACGACCACAAGTCTTGACATTCGAATCGAACTGATATACCAAATTACCAACATGGCGAGACGCACCAATTCCCAAGATCCGTCGCGAAGGCAAACCGAATTTTTCAATGTCCCACATGGTGGATGCACCAATTCCGCATCCTTCACGATGGTGTATGGTATTGTTAAAATGTCCTACCTGACGCGATGCACCAATTCCAAGATCCGTCATGATGGATACAGATACTTTTAAATGACCACTTGGCGAGATGCACCAATTGGCATCCGTCATGATGGGAAACCGAAATTGTTAAATATGTAAGCACATTACCGAATGACAAAAAGGACGGGATTCACCGAATGAAATCAGTCATGAATGTGAATTAAATAGACAAAGTGAAATAACAAACTTTGATGAGTGTAAATGGGATTTGTAAACTAAATACATCCTTCGGAGTATATGTTTGAATTTCATGATTTGAGTTAAATAAATCGTCGTGATGTGAAAATGCACATTTTGATATGATCTGATTTAGAAAGTGAAAGCATGTGAAAATGCATGTTTTGATAAGGATCAATGATTTTTGCAGTTGCTAAGAAAAACAGCAAGCATTTATATAGTTTGATATAAGAGGCATGAACCGAAATTGTTAGGTGTGTAATCACATCATCGAATGACAAAAAGGACGGGATTCACCAAGCTGAACCAGTCGTGAATGTAAATGGGATAGTCAAGTGATATAGCAAACTGATATGAACAAAATGATTGTAACCAAACATTCTTAAGAGTGTATGTTTGAATCTCATGAATTTAATTCGATGAATGATTTGTTTGATATGAAAAGGAATATTTATAAATGATCAATGAACCGTAAATTGATAGTAAGGAAATAAATACATGAGTATTGTTTACACATCATATCGAGTGATACAGTATGGCTTAATATAAAGCATGTTTTATATTAAACTGATTTGAGAACAAAATCAGATAGAACCACTAAGCATGAAAATGCTAGCGTGTAGTTTTATCTATGCGCAAGTATCGAGAAGAAAGAAGGCCAAGAACACAGCCACGTGAGTCATAGAGGAAAGTTGCGCGTATAAGTATATACCCCATCATATGCATATCACCATCCTTTGAACGTAGCACATTTTAGAACAAAAGAGCTAATCTCCAAATAAATGTATTTTGAAAGGCATGATACGCCATTTTGTAAAACGACAGATAGCAAAGCAATGTTTATGGGCTTCAAATACTGTCAGCCCACGTAATTGAAAACTCCAAAATGGGAAATGACATAAATAAATGTTTTGATAAGACAAATGAAAACTGGCCTAGTAAATCGAACCCAATTCGGGATCCGCCATTCTAAAGCCAAGATCTGGGTCGCTGAGACTTCAAAACAAATAAATAAAAAGAATTAAATGAGCATCCCAAACCTGCTCGAATCCGCAATCTAAGTCCCGACATCTAAAGGGTGCTACACACTTCTGGGCCCATACAATAGGACTACCTGGATCAAGGTCAGACTAATCAACTCTAGTCCACGATCCTCAAGATAACGCTCGAGATCTGGGTGCTACTCCTAATGAACCATTTAGTACTAGGCATTCACATCTCCCTAGAATTTTTCAAAGAGGTTCATGCTATTTCACTAACTAATTCTCAGACCCCAAAATATGTCTCAGTAGTTTCTGACTTGTGTAGGGCATATTACAATAAATAGGAATTTTCTAAACAAACGAGAACTGAAGTTTACAAGATACAAGGGCAATCTTGTACTTTTGCAAAAAAGATATATTTCATAAAAAGAGGAAGATGGGGCTGAACTAGAACATGCATAAGTTGAATTTCAAAAAGGGAAGAATTCATGGGCCAAACTCGTACTGAGGTTTAACCCCAAAAAATGGGTTTTATTTGGAGGGCCAAACATGGCCTTAACAAATCCATGTTTTAAAGACCAAATTGGTCTCATTTTGGGGAGGGCTCAAAAACTGAAGGAGAAAAGAATATAAAGAGGAAGAGTAAAGAAGAAGAAGAGAGGAAGAAGGAGGAACTGCCAAAGGTATGGAACTCGATTCTTTGATGGATCTAACTCAAGATATGAACCTATTAACTCATGATTTTGTATGGGATTCTAGAGAGGTTTATGAGTCTCCAAAACTAGGGTTGTTGTATTCTTCCTAATCAAAGATTTATTGAAGGTAGGGTTGGTAAATAATTTCCAAATCCACAAGAGTGCTTAGGAATCCCCTCTTCGAGGTCAGATTCAGGTTAAATATTACACTGAAAGTTGTGAGCTTTAGAGTAAACCCTAACAAACTTTTAGTTAGCTGTGTAAGCGGGTTAAGAATCTACATTGAAATGGGATTCTGGGGAGAAATTCATGGAAAGGTTTGGAAGAAGATAAGAAATGAAAGATGAATTGAATAGAAAAGGATTCCAAGGTGAATTGGAATGGCTTTGAGGTGCGAGATGTGGGGAGGATCCATGGATTAAAGCGAAGGAAAATGTGAGAAAACACCCATTCTCAGATTCTACCTTCACCTTAGAAGTTAAGTCTTCTACCGGTAGAACTTCGATTCAAGTCTATTTGGCCAAGTCCTCCTGTAGGAAGTTAAGTCCTACCGGTAGAACTCTACTCGTTTTCCGTTCTGACCAAAGCTCGTATTTTAGCCATAACTTGCTCATTTCTTTATCCGATTGAGGATTCCCAAGTGGCCACTTAAAATAGACTTCAAGGAGAACAAACCATATTTAATAAGTATCTCCAAATTCTGACTCTAGATAGCCCAAAAATTCACTCAAAGTGGGGCTATGTGCAAGCCCATTTCCTGCATCAGTTGATTATAGAGTAGTCCGAGTTGTTTCGGACGTATTCGGAGTTCTTGGTGTTCGATTAAGACTGTAATTGAAATGAACCATTACCCTTAGATTTAAAGGAGCAATAAATAACCAAAGGTTTGTATGAGAAATGTACTGAAAAATTATCGCAAACTATCCTCAGAAATTCCAGAAACCGACTAGTTGGCATGAAATGCCATAACTTGAGTTTGACGATCCGATTGGATTGGATTCCACTCCCGTTAATGAGATCATAGAAGAATAAGAATACATGATTAAGGTGTGATTACACGCCATCATAATTCATCAAGATTTGGAATAATGACCGTCATGAACGTATAATGGCTTAACAATGCTCTACTATAAGATATGTTATTTCCAACTCATAAAATTTGTAAAATTGTCAAGACCGCTATATTGAATGACACGGCACTTCTCTCGATCGTGCTTCTCGCACATTAGTACTTCCTGCCTCTCGACATGGCACTGACTCTCCGATCGTGCTTCCCAAGACACTAGTACTTCACACTCGACATAGTGCGACCAAGACTCCTCTCGACTGCACTCACCTCGGTACTTATCAGGTCATGTCCTACCATTCCGTATTACCGCCCTGGGGCACATAACAATTGGAAAGATAAGACTCGAATAATGAATAAGAAATGAATATAAGATCTGATCCCAAATGTACCTACTGCACATCCGTATGTTCGTATACTCACGCACCTCCAGATTCGCTTCCAGTACCCGGCGGTACTTTTGTATACGAATATCTCTCAGAAAGTACCCACGTACTTGTATACTAAGAAACTCAGAACTCCTGGCTGGAGATCCGAATAAGTATAAGTCCGAAGAAGGTCTTTACCGTACTCCTCTGCAGATACCCAGAACACCAAGATAAGTCCGCAAGCATTCCAAGGGTACCGTCAGATCAATAAAATAAGTATAAGTTCGTAGTACCCATGGGTACTCGTATCTTAGTAACAAGTATAAGTTCTCGGTAAAATAAGTATAAATCCAAATATACCTACTTCGTACTCCGTCTAATGAATCATGATCCGCTCCTACGGCATCACGTCCGTGATTCGTATAAGTCCTGATCCGACTCAGACGCGTTATGATCCCGACCGTTCGACTTCATCGTACCTACTTCGTACCTTCAGAAAAAGAATAAGATCCGAAATACAAGAATCAGTTCTGAACACAAGTATAAGATCTGTAAGATAAGAATAAGTCCTGTACACAACTATAAGTTCCGTAAGATAAATATAAGTTCCCAGAATATACATGTGTAAGATCCAAATACATGTATAAGTTCTCAGAACACACGTATAAGATCCTAAATACCGTATAAGTTCCTCGTAAGACCGCATAAGTTCGTAAGACAAGTATATACTCAGGTAATACATGCAGCATGAAATCAAATACATGTATAAGTACCTCCAAGTACATGTACAAAATTCGAAATACATGTACGCTCCGTAATACCGTGATAAGATCCGAAATACCGTAATAAACCTCGTAATACAAGTAGAAGATCCGAAGAAGGATACATAGGCCCTAGTACAAGTACAAGATAATGAGGTATTAATATAGTTCCGGGCATCCCACGTACCTTATATCCGATTAGTTTCGTAGTACCCACGGTGCATCTCCCGCATAAGCCCTCGATATGATAACTCCGTAGTACCCATCACGTACTCCCGCATCCGATAAGTCCCGTATGCGTATGTCCCAGAGTAATACTCGGGTACTCCTCGGCGATCCGATAAGTCCCGTGATTTGTATAAGTCCCGTAGTACCTACGGTACTCATGCATCCGATAAGTCCCGTATCCGAATAAGTCCTCAGAGTACCTACGTACTCCCGCCCGATAAGTCCTCCAGATCCGATAAGTTCCGGTAGTACCTACGGTGCTCTCAGATTTGATTGTCTCAGAGTACCTACCCGGCACTCTCAGACGCAAATAAGGCACAAGTCTCTGGTGAGGCAACCACGAGTGCTCCCGTGACTGCAGATAAGTATAAGTCCGAAGTGGCACCCACGAGCACCGATAAGGAACTGCTCAGAAATTCCCACGAGCACTTCTTGCACCAAGAAAATGTTCTCAGAAGACTCACGGTACTTCTCGCATTCGAAATACAAGAATAAGTTCCGTAATCCCAAGATAAGATCCGGTAAGAAAAGAATGGGGTCCCAGATAGGGCAAGTATAAGCTCAGAAGACAAGTATGTGCTCCAAATACAAAGGATAAGCCAGAAGACTGTGATATACTGTGAGAACAAGTATAAGATGCGTAGTACCGCATAAGTTTTGTCAGACCTACTAGTACTTATAAGGACAAGTTCGGTATCACCAAAGATAGGTTCCGAATCTCTGATACCTACGGTACCTCCGAACTAGTGTAAGTCCCAGATAAGAATAAGTTTTGTGGTAACTCCTACTCGGAGTCTCGAATAAAACATAAGTCCCGTAAAGTATAAGTCCCGAATAAGAAGTTCTGCAACTCCTACCCGAGTCCCCTAATGAATGTAAGTCCGTTATAAGTATAAGTCCCGCATAAGAATAAGCCATGTAACTCCTACGATTCTCGAATAAACATAAGCCCGTTATGAGCTTAAGATTGTAGATAAGTCCATGATATGAATCCATGAAATTTCGATATTTGTTGTGGTTATACCAATTTATTATAATTCGTGTATATGTAATGTGTATCTCAGATAAGTTATAAGAAATGCTCCCACTAAGCGTAGTTTAGCACTAAGCTTTAATCCGTGTAGGTACAGGAGAAGACATCAGCAAACATCCGCATACAGCTGGGCCAACACACTTGTAAGGGTTCACTACATGTTAGGTTCCGCGCTCTGATTTGTATAAGTAAAAGTACAATTTTGTATTTGTAAATGGGACTCAGTTATAGATGTTTAGATTTTGATGGACACCACTCCTGGTAATTTTGATATGTACATTATATTTGATTATGTTATATGATGCGGGCCATACCCACAGGTACCAAGATGGTTTAAAAAAAAAAATCAGTAAAGAGTCCAAAGATTTGGTCTCACGTTCCGACTCTGTCGATCCGCCAATTCCAAGTCGAACCGGATTCGGTGTGACAAATTCATACCTTTAAGAGACCCGTGACTAGATTTTGGCATGTAACTAAGCGCTACCAAGGATGCCTTATTGTGGAGATCGAAGACCCAACTCTAGTATGGAGTAATTAATTAAAACCCTAGTAATCCTAAGAACTACACCAACTAACATCCACACAAGCATCAGTTCACAAAACCATCATAAAATATATATAAACCAAGCATCAACTTCAAGTAATCAACCCTAGAGGATGTTTAGCTACTCATTGCAACAAAGTAATCCAACAAAATCATATTTAAGATAAATATAACAATGAAAGATTTACAAATATAGTAGAGTTTAGAGATACAAAACAAATGGAAGGTGAAATTGCTCAACTCTACATCATAGTCGCAAGAGCTCTAATGAGCTATATCTTCAATATCGCCTCCAAAACAAAGTGGAAATGAACAAAAACTAAACCCTAAAAAAATGGCTCAAGAAGAAGGAGGAAGGAGAAGCCCTAAGAGGGTGTTCCCTCTCCAAAAACCGGAACCCTAAAAAAGTGTAAAGATGATATTTATACCAAATAGAAAATGGGCCAAAGATGGGCTAAAATGCGAGGTTTAATGTTCCAAATTTCGATGTCCTTTCATTAGAGAAGAGTCCTTCCTTCGTCTAGGCAACCAGAATGTGCTCATTTTAGCTCTTTCACTCGACGAAGGGGTAGTCACCAACGACCCTTGCCTCTAAGAACATCTTCTAACTTCAAATGATCATAACTCCTCATCCTGACCTTCAAATGCAATCATTTTGGTCTCTACGGTTAAGAGAGTAGAATCCATTTATCAAGCTTGGAGTCATTGGAGGCCACTAGGTAGACTGAAAATGCACAAACGTTGAGGGGTGCTACATGTGGTGTTTTGGAAAATCCTCTCTTGACTTCATGAGGTCGTATCTTTTTCATTCGAACTCCGAATTGGATGATCTTTGACTCGTTGGAAATCTTGGAATGTGTAGAATCCATTCATATCATGCTTGAAGCCACGGGAGGTCATGTTACAACCCAAAAATTTATCTTTTTGGCCCTTTTTATGCTCTTTTTGCTTCAAAATGTTCCTAGAGCCATAAGATAATAAAATTAAGCATTAGTGTTGTTAAAAACACCATAAAAGCATATGATTGATAGGTTATTAATGGGGTATAAAAGAATTTATGAAAAGCACCTATCAAATACCCCCAAACTTGACATTTTGCTTGTCCTCAAGCTAACAAGACCCATTTCCCTTTATATAAAAAAAAAAAAAAAACAAAACAATTATGTTAAGTATGAAATTGAGATAATATATGATAAATTGTCTCTTGCTGATCTAACCTTCATACAATATAGAGAAAACTTTGAGATTGCCTTTTTCAAAAAATAATAGACTGACCATGAGTTGAACAACTTAAACCAAAATTCTCAAAAGTGTATGTGTGGTCTTTCCCTCTCTGGTCAATCACAGTTCGGATGGAATTAGGTGAGCATGAGTGGAATGGGGATCTCTCACTCACATGGTGAGAGTGTAAGACTTCATAGGCTTGTTGGGCATATCATTGTCCACTAATGTAGGCTAACGCAACTCTTAGGATCAATTAGGTCTTTATGTAGCTTGTAGTGTATGGCTTAGGTAAAGGTAGTTGAATAGGTCATTTGGGCTTTAGTTTACCCAAAACATACACATTTTCCTTTTTTCTTCACTTATATGTTCATCATTTTGCATATTGCCTTCTTTTTCATTGAGCCTCTTAAGCTTCCCTCCAAATTTAGCTTATTGCATCTTTTTATCTCATAGCTCCCCCAAATTTGCATGATTTTCACCATCCTCATAAGAACACCAAGAGGTTTATTTTTCAGAATTACAAGGCATAGAGTAGTGCAATGTTCAACCCCTTTAAGCTTTCTTCCTACCCCATGTAACGAGCTTTAGGTTAGTAACTCCTAGACTAGTTGGCTTAAGGGTACTAGGTGCGTAACAACTCTAAGAACTTACTGCTCACAGAGTAAGTGCTACAAGGCCAAACTTACTCCTACTTGCTTTATTCTTTTTCTTCTTTTAAATACTTTTCTATTTTTTTTTCTTCCTTTTCCACCCCAAAACTTCCTTTATTCTTCATTCATAGCACATCCTCCTCAACAAAAAGGAACAAGGGGGTCATTCTTGGCTTTTCTTGGAATGAAATGGCTAATATGTCTCAAATTGGGTGACTATGGAGATATGCACAAAAGGGTTAGCTAGAAAGGCTCAATCGATCCGAGGATGACCTATATCATTTCCTATTTATCATGTTGCCTAGGATTTCACCTTGAGTGATAATTAAACAAGTTCTAGAGTCTTTAGAGATCAAAACATGAAATGATCTCCTAATTCTTCTCTAAACCAAGCAAAATTGCCCAAAAGGGTAAATGACTTGTGCTCAAAATGATGAGAACTCATTATGTTTTATGTTCAAATATGTCTCATTTTCTTCATGTGAAAGAAGGTTCAATCATTATTTATCATAGACATCACAATTATCTCAAAACAAGCTCAACTAAAACAAAAACGACCTAACAATGACAAAAAATTAACTTAAAACTAAAAACATATACAAACAATTAAAAGAAAACACTAAAGATAGGGGTAATTGAAGCTGCTGGGAAAATTTAAAATAAAGGAAAATTCCCTCAACACCCCCAAACTTAAACTATGCATTGTCCTCAATGTATTAAAAATGAAAGATTAGGAACAAAGGACTCCCCTTGATGATCAAGAGTGATCATTGGGATTGGGTATGGCGAGTCTTGATGAATTCCCTTATAAGATTCAGCTTCAATACCTTGAAAACAAAAAACAAATAAACACTTAAAAATAAAATCAACATGCAACACATGCTAAAAAAAATACTAAAAACAAACAAACTAAAATACTAAATGGATAAAAATCCTTATTTTTGTTTGGGGTGCCTCCCAAGAGTCGCCTGGCTGTGGTCCACTAGACTCGTTGGGAAGCTCCAAGATTCGCTACTCTTCATTCATTGTGGCCAATACTCCCTCTTCATCCCCCTCGCTTGTGAGGATGACTTCCTCCACCTCCGGAATAAGCGTTGTAAGCTAAAATGCCAACTCTTTGGTGGAAAAAGAGTTAGCCTCCAATTTATATCCTTCAAGAGTTTCCTCTTGAAGGATCTTAAGTGCTTTCTCCTTAATGAGCGGAAATGAACTCTCTAACTTCTTGAATGCCCTCCTTTATTCATCCGTTAGTGGTGTTCTTTGATGGAGGTCAAACTTCATTTTATCCTCACCAACAAGGAGTGTTATTTCCCCATGTTGAGCATCGATCCACACTCGACTTTTGGCAATGGAAGGTTTTTCTATAAATGAAACTTGTTGGTCCTCTTCCATGCCAAAAGTCAAAGATTCTATGGGGAAATAGAAGTCTTCAACTCCAACTAAGACTTTTTCAATTATAAGCTCGGGATGTTGCTTTTTGACTTGCTTCTCTTCCAATAACTGCTCTTCGTCAATAGCAAGCTCATTCTTCTCAACCATGTCGCTTCTTGCAATTCTCCCTCAAGGACCAAAGGTATTTATCACATTCCATTATGTCCTTGTTTTCATCCAATGCCGAGTTCGAAAATTCATCTTCAAGGCTTAAATATATGCTTTCACTCTCCTGTATGTCCACATTCTTTGTGTCGCTCGGGAGTTTCCTTGAAGATTGTTTCGTTATAACTTTTTCCAATTCCTTGACTTGTCTTGTCATTCTTTCCATGATAGCATACATTTCACTATTGAGATCTTTCGAATTGGTGCACATGTATGTTATTATGGTAGCGTCCATCTTGGTTTCTATACTTGGCAACCTTATTTGTAGAGCCTCTATAAAACCCGAGAAAAATCGAATTTTTCTGAAAAATGGAAAAACGGTAAATTGCTAAAATAGTATAGGTTGAAAACCTGGAAATTTTCTAGATCTCGGATGATGAAACAAAACTCACCATTGGATTCGTCTCGCGAAATCTAGTTACCCAAACGAATTTCATCAAATTCCGAGACAGTCGAATTTTCACGTTTTTCGGAGTGATGGGTGTCCAATGACTCCTAGGGACGAGATTGTTTACGAAAATCTCGGAAGTTGGAAAATGACTTGAGTTAAGTTCATAGGATATAATTTGAACTTGAACGAAGATGGAATAAATCGCTTCGGGCCAGAATTGAACTCGAACGAGGGGGACACATGGCACGACGTGAGTCACACATCCAACTTAAACTTAAGTTAGGACAAAAGAGGAATTAGGGCAAAAAGAGCCCATTTTCCTGGTTGGCCGAGAAAGAGAGGAGAGGAGAGAAAGAGAAGAGTTAGAAGGCTCTCCCAAGATCTACTCTGAGTCTCTTGTCGAGCCACTAGTCAAGAACAAAAGTTCATCTTTTCGACGAGGGGTACACGTGGGTAGGCTAAAAAGAGGGATTTCGCCGAAGATCTAAGAAGGGAGATTTCGGGAAATCGAAGTTGTTGGGCTTAGGAGGTTTCCTACCCATGTATCACGCTCCTAAAGGTAAGGGATTCTTCCTACCTTGGCTTACTTTCCATCTAAAAGAGGGTTTTTTTTTTTTTTTTGTTAAGAGCTTGTTTAAAGAAGAAAAAAATGGGATTTTCGGGTTATGCTCGATGTTTCTTTGCCTAGGAGAACCTCGCGCCCGCCTAAGGTCGCAACCCTTCCCACCTGAAGATCGGGCCGCCCCAGCGAAAGGGGTCCGCCTCTAGGCGGCATGCATGCCCAGCGAGCCCGAGAAGAGGGAAAAAGTGGACCCTTAGTCCGCCCAGCGAAGGCATGCTACGCCAGCGAGCCTCGAGACTATCTCGAGGCCTATGTTCGAGGCCTATTTCGGGGGTCAATCTCAAGGGTTTGGTTTGTGATTGTCGTAGGGCTTACTCGGGGCCATCAGGTGACTTATTCGAAAGCATGTCATTGCTTGACTAAGAGGGACGTGTTTGGGTGTCAATATGTGTGCTCTAACATGTTGACATGTGATGAGTCTATATGTGCAAATGGCCATGACATGGCTCGATTGTGAGTGTGCCACTACTTGACAATGTAGTGACCTGTTTGGATGTCAATATGTGTACTCCAACATCTTGACGTATGATGAATTGTTATGTGCAATGACCATTACATGGCTTGCTTGTCTATGTGTCATTTCTTGATTATAGAATGACATGTTGAATGTGAATGTTGATATATGCTTGTATGATATATTGACATGAATGAAATGATGTATGAAAGTCATATGAAGGTGATGTGATTGTCCATAACACCGGTAAGTGATGTGGATTGTGTGGTCCATGTAACATTCATTATGCATGTGACATGATATAACATGCTATGGCATATTGCATTGCATATGCAAGGGGACATCGCATTAAATGGGTGTGAGTGTATGGTTGGTAAATCGACATTGCATTCAGTGTTTGATTAGGTGGGTTTCTAAGAGATAGGACAACATCCGCCGCACTGTTGAATAAAATGGTAAAGAAAATATGTGTTCCGTGATCGCGAAGAAGGATAAATCCCTCATGAAAACCCGTCACTATGGTCAAACATAATCCCCAAATATGGAAAAACCCGTAAAAGTGTCTGGGTTTGCGGAGCCCTCGATGGGACACCAAAAATCCTCTACCCACAAAAAGGCGTAAGATTTTGAATATAAAATTATCATTGTGATGTATCATCCAAAAAACTTTTGGTTTATAAACAAATGAAATTTGTTTTGAAAATGATCATTGGATGTCATCCGTATCGACGCTTATCGCTACGGGTTTAGGCTGAAGCAGCGAGGAGCTTCCATATGACTCGTGCACAGACATGATGAGTCACATCTTATTGGGCACTCAAAAACAAGCATTTGGGGTCCTATTTAAGATAGGTTTTCTGGAAAAGCTACGTACTAATCATATTAATTAAGCCGATTGACATGTGCAGGTCCGATTAGTTTTACTGATTTTGTTTCGAGGCTATTTTTGGTAGCGTTTTGCAGTAGTTCGGGAACCCTACCATCACATCAAGCTTTCCGCATCGCATTTCAGGATGTTTTAGCCGAAGTTCGTGATGATTCTCTGGCCGATGTCATCGCTTCTGATGAAGAAATGTTACGTTGGAAATGAAGAAATGCAGCCGACCGATGCAGGATGCAATGCGTGGAGATTTGGAATGCAGGAGTTAGCGAAGCTTCGCAAGGATTGCAAAAATTTTCGCAATGATATTAAAATTTAATAATCCCAGCGAAATTTCTCGCTATGGCCACTCATGATAGCTAAAAATTCGCCATCATAGTGAAATTGCCATCATAGCTTAGACATCGCGCATACGAAAATTAAAATTGCTATGTCACAATTTTCGCTATGATAGCTTAAAATTAAATTCAAGCATGTCGCAATTTCGCTATGATAAATAAATTCACTATGCATAGCGAAATTGTCGCCTCCGTTTTTTATCCAAACCCGCTTGTGTAATTCCCATTTTGTCCCCAATGTAATCATATTATCTTGGTTATTTTGGTATTTCACATCCTTTGTATGGCTATATAAGCCACTTGATAACATTTTGTAACCCTAACTTTTTGCTAACTTTCAATCCACGTAGCTTTTCATTTGAAGGCGCTTTTCTCTTTCTCTCTCTTCTTTCTCTCATTGGCCGCCAAACACACCCTTTAAGGATGACAACTAAGGGGGATGTTGGCTAAGCCTCAAAACCTTTGAAGAGTGAGGTCATAGGGTTGGTTAATGGTGGTCAAGTGTGTTCCTCTGCTTTTAAATGAAGTGTGTATCGCATTTATGTGTTTCACACTTTCCAAACTGTGGTTTAATGCTATTTAAACGTATTTCCTTTCGGGTCAATACTTGGCATGCTTCAGGTCAATAATGGTAGATACACTGACATCCATTAGATGTCATTTACGAGCCACTGAAAGTAGGTTAAATGCTTGGTTTTCTTAACTGCAGAAACATTGAATGTTCAGTAAATGCTATGGTTCAACTAGGAATATTTTTAAGGGTTAGTTTTTAAAGCTAAACAAAGATCCTGCCGCAATGATCATGTGTCATTTGCCCTAATGCGGTGAAATAACCCGAGGACACCTTTATAACCTCATTAAGCCAATTCCAGGACCCAAGCCTTCAAGGTCTCCATTCTACACCCTATATTAAACTGCTTCGCTAACCTAGTGACAAATAATACCCATTAATTTTTCAATGCTAATCCAAAAATCCAAAATGAAAATCTCACCATTTCAACCATGATACAAATCATTTGTAAGATGAAACCCATCCCGTGTTCGACCCTAGACCGCCATACTACAAGAGCTTGACTACTAGTGAGGAGGAAAATAGGAAACAAATTTTGTTGATTCCGATCACCCTACCGTGGCACGAATCAAATGGCGTCATTGCCGGGATGGTGCCGCATCACGATGATGAGTCATGAACCTCGTAATTCACATTACAAGTGTCGTGACCTTTAACCCTTTTGAATTTCGCTTGTTAGAATTTAAAGTTTTTTTACTCGCCAGCCACTCCGGGTCAAGCTTACTTTTTACAAATATTTTATATTTTCGCTAATCGATCCGGGCAAGCCTTGTTTGTGTTCTTTGCTTTGTCCCATTTTGTGTTACAAGTGTTTATGCATCACTGGGATAGAGGGATATCAGGTAGATTGCAAAGAGTTAGTGCACCAATTGAGCAAAGTTGTGAAGCTAGCGCACAAAGGAACACATGGATCCCCCACCAAGAACAAAGAAAGTCATCGATGAGTTTCTAAAAGTCATCTCTTTAGTCCATTTTTCCTGTTTGATTTTTAGTTGCACTTAATATTTAATATACGTAATTATGAAGAAACTCACCAAATTGTCATTAGCGTGAAGGAAGCAAGAAAGATGGAAAATGCAAAGAATAAGTGGAATAAAAGTGCAAGAAATCGACAGAGCGCAAAATGACATACAAAAATCAAGTGAGTCACCGATGCAGATTTAGATCTACACGCCCGGGGCTCAAGTCGTGACCTCAGAAGATCAAGAGTAATCGAGGCATGTCGTGGACAAGGAACACGCAAGATAGGCACGAAGTGAAGGAGCACCAAAGGAATGATAGTCGCGACAATCGAGGGGTCGCGAACATCACTAACCACGCAACCTACGCTAGCTAAGGCGATGTCAGCGGACAAGAAGACCGATGTCGCTGACATCAAGAACCACCGGTTGCTACAGCAGACTTACCGCCAAGTCGCGGACATCAAGAGGAGATCAACCAAAGGCTTCAAACTATGAGGCTGAAGTCACTACATCAGGACACCCGCTCAAGGGAACAGATCGTGGAGACTTGCGGTCACTGACATCAAAGTCGCTGGCAAAGAACGTAGCCGTAAGGCCGATGTCGCTGACATAAGGTCGGTCGCGACATGTGACCGCCGGCTAAGGAGGAAGTTTCATAAAGTGAGGTCGCGACAGCGATTGAAGTCGCGACATCAGAATCATCGCGGAAACCCGTGGCGGGAATGAAGTGATGTCGCGACAAGATGGTGATGTCGCGACATCAAGAATGACTAAATAAAGGCTTATATAGTGTACACCGGTCGCGACGTGGGATCAAGCGCAATTTCAATGAGCGCGCCATTGAAGGAAACTCAAGTCGCGAGACTTGAAGCAAGAACTGGGCCCGGCTAATTAACTACAAGAAAGTTACATTTCCTGGGATTAGGCCCACCAGGAACCCTATAAATACACTATCCAGCCTATTCAAGTAGTTGCAGGCCACAGCATCTAGAGGTCCGGATTGTCAAAGCTCATTTTTCTTTCTTTTCTTTTATTTTTTTATTTTATTTCGTTGTTTCCATCGCTGTGAGCGCATTATGTTTTCGCATTTTCATTTTCGTCAGATTTTCTCGACCGGATGTTATCGCTGAATAAGCCGAATGCGCATTCTATTTTTCAAATTACTAATTGAATGTTTGGTTCGCATAAATTTCGAATTGACAGTTTCCGCCAACTTGCGCTTCTATGATCAGAGAATGCCACTGTAATTTAGTAATGAGGAATCCACTTCATTAATTGAACGTTATCGTCGAATTTATCTTTCCTCGTAGTCGTTTCTAACAAGCTTTGTTAATTTCAACTACGAATTTATCGTATTTGGTTTTAATGATTTGGGATTCGAATACCGCTTATAAATTAAGAATTGCGCCATTACTCGATTTCATGAAGTCCTTCAAGCAAGGGACACACGTGGAAGACAACTCGGGGTAACGCCTAGTTCTTTGAAGGTATACTAACCTCGCTATTAGGGATCTGCGCTTTGCAAAGTTCACTTGATAAATCCTCTTCACTAAGTCAAGAATGAGTTGAATGAGTTATCCACTTAAACAAGCAAAGAGTTCGCTCAATCTCTGATAGAACCAACCCTGTTAGCTGAGATCTAATCAAGGAAAGGTTGATCTATCCTAATTTCGAGGAGGAGAAATCTGGAAGTTGTATATCCTTGCTTGACCAATAACTTGGGAGTTAAGGCATACCATAAACGGGTATGAAGTATTGTAAAGAAAATACCCAGATTAAGGAAGTCCTTGAACAAGTTATCTAATTCCCCTGTATTCGAGAGAATCGTGTCATAAATTAGATAATGAAATGCTGAGTGCGGAGAGATCCAACCGCACCACAATTGCCTTGGGATGCATTTTGAAACTTTGAGTTAATCAAGAAATTTATCGATGACCACAGAATTGATAGTTCACTATAATCAAGTGGCTGATGTGTCTTTGAGGATAACTATTCAAGATTCATTTCTTATTAGAAATTCATTATTCTTTATTCCTTTATCGCCCAATGTTGGTTATTTCGGGTTTATTTCCTTTTTTGTTTTCATACTTCAAGATCTCTCAATGCTGGACTCCACTATCATTTTATCGTCCAAATAGTATGGAGCTTCGAGTAGTCGTGGTAGTTGATTTAAAATTTCGAGATCTCTCGTGGGATCGAGCACCGGGACTTAAATCCATTTTACTACTTGTTGACCGTGCACTTGCGTAATACAGCAAATCAAAACAAAGCTTTGAAATGACTTATTTTAAGAGATTTCGTTTCTACATATTATAATTTCCACAAGTTTATGGCAAGGTTGTCGAGGATTACCAATAGTCCACGGGTACGCAGCCAGAATTCTCAGGCGTGTGTTTTGATTATGTCAACAAGTTTTACGGCGCTGCTGTCGGATCGAAAAGAATCTAACAAATCAATATTAGATGAAAGAAGGAAATATTAATTTGGACATTTAAAGAAAAGAACAAAAATAGTTTTTCAAGCAAAGGGTTCATTTTACATCGACCTTTAACAAACCATATCAAAATGTTTGTCGACTAGGCTAATCTTATCATCCGAAAGTGTATTTTTTTGATTTCGTGAAGGCCTTTAGTACGCCCATGGTGATAAAGGATCTAATTTTAAGGCCAACCAGAATGTGCAGAGGCAATTCTCAAGGAGTGTGGATACCATGGAAAATTTATGGAATACATTCATCCACAATAAAGAGTTCAGCAATAAAAACAAACCAGCTAGCCGCATGCTACGATTAGCTCGAGCCAAAGATTGATAACTATGGTTCACCGTAATCCAATTGGCCGACACCCACCTAAAAATCCCAATGAACACTTGGGACGATTTCGAGAATAGCGACCAACTCAATTTAATGGAGTGAAGCCGGTTATCTAAATACGTTATTCCCATTCTCCTCATGAGACATGGCTATAACTGCTTCTAACTCTTTACCTCAAGAACTCGTTAACACTGGGAGGAGTCGATGAGAGCTTATTTCAACAAATTTTTATCCCATCCCTTCAATAACAAGGAAAAGAAATCATTAATTCCAAACTTGAAGGAGATGGGGATAGGCATATTGCTTGGAGGGATTTTGCTGAATACAACATAAGGTCATCTGGATCTTCAGAGAGAAATGACAGAGCTGAAGGGAACAAAATGAATGTGATGGACAAACTGTCAGCCATAGAGGCCAAGCTGGATGAATTGATTTATTTGATGAATACAGGAAGCCCATCAAGGCTAACAACGAAGGCATTTGTGGAAAGAATGAAGAGTGGATGTAAGAAGAAACTCCTAAGCGTAGTCAAGACACCGAGATTATATACTGAAACAAAAAGGGGAGTTCCTCACACTTTTCCTACCTTTTTATTTTAATTGCATTTGAAAGGAAATAATTGATTAGATATTAAATTTAAAGTAAGATTGCAGCTGGGGGGAATTTATTTATCTTATGCGGAAGGTTTAACTATTAAACAGAGGGAAGTGTCTAATTCCTGTACGATAAAAATAAATTGAACTCGTAGTTGTTTTCAGAGACAGATAACCCAGAAATGTTGTTAATCGTTTGTCTCGCTATTTTGGGATATAACACTAGTTTAGGGAGGATAACCAGAATGGTGGGGTAAGTGAAGAATAAGAAAGGGAAAAAGAAAAACCAAATGAATGAAAACTTACTATCACCCCCAAATAAAGAACATTCCATGTCGTGATTCCATTTTCATGTCACAACATAAAAATCAAGTCATGACATCCATAAATAATCCCATCGAAGTTAATGACCCAATAATGAATATAATTGCTTTTTATGGGATGATTCCTTACCTTGAACCCAAAGGTCAATCTTCACTTAACCCGCATCAAATTACAAGTCACCCAAACTTGTCAAATTGAAGAAATAAATTGTCATGAATGCGTAAACATAAATTTACATCTCTCGATCTAACCAAATAAGAGAATATTTTCGCTTCAAGAAGAATAATTAGAAGAGAATAAAGACTTGGAAGGGAAACGATCCAATTTCCCCATCGTTAAAAGCCAAAAAATCCTGAGTGAAAACGTGGGCAAGAGCATGAAACGAGGAGTCTCATTTAATACTTCCCTAGGAAATTGAAGTGAGTAATAAACATTCCCATTCTTCCTTAAGGGACGCAATGCACTATAAAAGGAGGGAAGAACAAAGGAAAGGACTCAAGCAATAAGAATGGAGGGAAGGGAAGACCGAACAAAAGAAGCTGGCCCGAGGGATGAAAACACCGCTTTTATGGAATGAGAGTCGAAAACAAACCAGCCTCACAGGTGTTCCATAAAACGTGGTTTCAGCCAGAGAACGGTTGATGGAAGGGGAATATGGATTAGTTAGAATCCATCGATCAAGAAGCTCAAAAGAAAGAAGCAGTCCCCCCAATTTGTTGCACAACCTTAGTAACGGCCGAATCACTCATTAGGAGCTCAGAGGTCTGGAGAACCAAATTTTGAAGCGGGGGATGCAAACTTCTGGAGAAAAGATAGGATTTTAGAATAGGATGAACTTAGTGAAAAATGTTTGTAATAGAAATAGTTCGGATCATATTGAAGTCCTTTGGATATTTGAATATAACTTCTGTTGATTTACAAATTGGTTGATCATGATGTGTGGATTTGTGTTTCTGTGCTATTTCATTTTCTGAATCAAAATAACATTTAATTGCTCAATTTTTCGAAAAGAATGGGAGAATATGAATAACGAAATCGAACTAAGAGTATGTACTGTTTTGTTCAAGGTTCAGTTTGGGTTGAAAAATCGAGAAATTGGTCTATTCTGATATAACAAAGTACTTGGGTAAACTAATGTAATTATACAGTGAATAAGCACAAGTCTAGAAGAAAATAATACACCGCGATCGACAACACCTTCGAAACTTTAAATGAAGTTAGGAAAATTTTCTGGGAATTCAGAATTTATAATCCACAGTCCTAGAACTGGTTCGAATATCGATTTAGCGAAACCTCAATACTTGAAAACAACCGACAAAAAATGATACAGCCATTCTCGACGCCTTGAGCCATTCTAGCTATCCTTATTAATATGTCAGACAAAGATACACCTTAGTTCCATGAATTGAGCTAAACTGACTGATTTTTCAAAAGTAAACCAATGGAAACCCCAACCCATCCATAAAATTCAATCCTTCAGTAAAGAACCAATGATTACCCAGGAATTCAAGAAGGAAGAAGGAAATGAAGTTTGGGGGAGTTTATATATTTTTGAAGAACTCAAAAAGGGAATGAAAAGAAAAAGGCAAAAAGCAGAAAATAAAAACAGAAAAGAAGGCTTCTAGGGATAAGTTTTATCTTGTGGCCTAACTCTCTTGAACAATTAAGTTCTGAGGGGTGTTTCAACACCTAGTACCCTAATGCCATTTGGTATGGAGCTACAACCCAAAGTTCGCTAAGGGTGTTAGAAAGCCTAAAAAGTTAAAAAACATAGCACTATCCCCCGAATGGTAGCAACCAAGAGAATTCCCCAATGAAATTACAAGTATGAAATAGGGGCATACAAGTCAATTGGAAGAATCAGCAGATAACCCCAAACATGAAGTCTGGGAGTTTATTAGAGAAGCTATAAGAAGTAAAGGTAGAAGAGAAGAGAAAATGATCGTGGTATTTTAACCCAAAAAAAAAAAAATTTCTTCATCCTACCATCGCCTGCCTAACATTACAAGCCCCAGTAAAAGACTGGGTTTGATTTTAAGGTCGGGATCACCTACATTAAATGAGATCAATATGAAAACCAGCATATGGGACTTTAATAAACGCTTTGGAGAAAACCTCCAGAGATTGATCAATCTAATACAAAGTTGGAGAAGGATTGGCTGACCCGCACACACACACCGAATAAGGTCAATAATGAATCGCTTACATACATAGTTTATCAAGAGATTTCGGATAGAAGCATACCATGCTTCGCCTTTGTAGCGTAAGCCGAAATTTGCAATAACAAATCTTATATTCGATAATTCAGCTTTAGAAATACAGCCAATTAAAACTCGCAAAACAAAATAAAATGTCCTTTTTGCTTTGAGGACAAACAAATCTTTTTCTTTCATTGAGGACAAGAAAACTTCTAAGCCTGGGGGAGTTTGATGAGCTTAAAAGTCATCTCTTTAGTCCATTTTTCCGTTTGATTTTTGAAGCAAAATTTTAATATTTAATATACGTAATTACAATAGTCCCACCAAATTGTCATTAGCGTGACAAGCAAGAAAGATGGAAAACGCAAAGAATAAGTGGAATAAAAGTGCGTGAATTGACGTAGCAAAATGACAAAAATCAAGGAGTCACCGATGCGCATTTTAGATCTACACGCCCGGGCTCGTCGACCGTGAAGATCAAGAGTAATCGGAGGCATGTCACGTAGCGGTTCACGCATAGCAAATGGGGTTAAGGAGCAGAATAAAGGAACGATGTCGCGACGCGGTAAATCGAGGTCGCGACATCATCACTAACCATCGCAACCTACAGCCAGGAAGGTGATGTCGCTGATTAAGAAGACTCCGATGTCGCGACATCAAGAACCACCGTCGTTACGTGCGTGAGACTTAACGTCGTCGACATCAAGAGGAGATCAACTAAAGGCTTCAAACTACGAGGTTGAAGTCAATGACATCGTGGGGACACCCGCTCAAGGGAACAGACCGCGGAGACTGCGAAGTCACGACATCAAAAGTCGCTAAGTGGAAGATCGCAAGCCGGGCGGCCGACAAGCCAGCGACATAAGGTCGGCGTCGCGACATAGGACTCCGCCACCAAGGAGGAAATTTCATGAGGTCGCTGATTAGCGATCAGTCGCGACATCGTGAAATCATCGCGGGAAACCTCGTAGGGAATGGCGATGTCGCGACAAGATGGTGATGTCGCCGACATCAAGAATGACTAAATAAAGGCTATAAAGGTACACCTAAGTCGCGACGTGGGATCGAAGTCGCGACCAATGATGTCACGCCGACAAGGAAACCGTCGCGACTGGGCAAGAATCAGCCCGCTACCAAGTCCACAGCCAGGTTACATTGGGATTAGGGGCCCAAATTGAGGGAACCCTATAAATACACAACTTATCCGCCATTCAAGAAATTCGCGCCTACAGACGCAGAGGTCCGATTGCCGAAAGCTCATTTTTCTTTCTTTTTCTTTATTTTTTTTTTATTTATTTTGCTGTTTCCATCAAGCAGAAAGGAAGATTATGTTTTCAGATTTTCATTTTCGCTGTGATTTTCCGAATCGATGTTATCGCTTTAGCCGGTCGAATGCGTATTTCTATTTCTTTTCAAATTATTTCACCGGAATGTCTGTCTCGTACAAATTTCTCGAATTCGATTGTTTCCCGTCCTGCGCTTTTCTTATGATCGTGAGGAATGTCGCGATCGTAATTTATAATTGAGGAATCCAAATTCTTCCATTAATTGAACGCTATCGCCGAATTTATTCCTTCCGTAGTCGCTCTAACGCTTTGTTAATTTCGCCACGAATTTATTTCGCATTTGGTTTTAATGATTTGATCCGACACCAGCTTTCTTATACCCGTTAAGAATTGCACATTACCTCGACATTTCAAGGAAGTCCTCGCGTGGACACAGGAAGACAACTCGGGGTAATGCCTAGTTCTTTGAAGGTATACTAACCTGCTATTAGGATCCTTTCGGCGCTTGCAGTTCACTTGATAAATCCTCTTCACTTGAAGTCAAGAATGAGCTGAATGAGTTATCCACTTTAAACAAGCAAAGAGTTCGCCAATTTATTAGTGAGTCCAATCCCGTGTTAGCCGAGATTCAATCAAGGAAAGGTTGATCTATCCCACTTCGAGGAGGAGGAAATCGAAGTCAGACATCCTTGCTTGACCAATAACTTGGGAGTTAAGGTTTACAAATTCATAAAATGGGTATGAAGTATTGTAAAAGAAAATACCCGTGATTAAGGAAGTCCTTAAATGTAGTTATCTAATTTCGTATTCGAGAGAATCAGTCATAAATTAGATAATGAAATGCGGAGTGTGGAGAGATCCAAACGCACTACACCGTCTTCGACGTATTTTTTGAAATCCTGAAGTTAATCAAGAAATTCTATCGATTTAACTACGAATTGATAGTTCACTATAACTGCTTATTGATGTGTCTGAGGATAACTATTCAAAAGATTCATTTCTTTATTAGAAATTCATTATTCTTTTTATTCTTTATCGCCCAGCCGTTGGTTATTTCGCTTATTTCCTTTGTTTTTCAATTCTTCCAAAGATCTCGAACGCTGACTCCACTATCATTTTATCGCCCAAATAGTATGGAGCTCGAAAGAATGTGTGCTGATTTAAAATTCTTGAGATCTCTCGGTGGATCGAGGATCCGACTTAAATCCATTTTACTACTTGTCGAATTGCACTCGCAAAATAGCAAATCAAACAAAGCTTTGAAAATGACTTATTTTAAGAGATTTCGCTCTACATATTATAATTTCCACAAGTTTATGGCAAGGTTGCCGAGATTAATTATCAAATTCATGGGTAACAAAGGTTGTAAATTTTGGTATGCGTTTTGATTATGTCAACAAGCCATCAAGGTGTCTAGTTGAATCCAACAAAGATACAGGTCAACGTAGGGACCACATACCCCCTAGTGGTGAGTGCACCTTTCCTCGTATCATACCACCCACGATGACGGGCAAGGAGACCCTATCCGGTGCCCCCGCTTCCCACATTTCATGAAATGGAGAATGAGAATCTTATACTCATATCCTAGAGTTCGGTAGGTACTTATAACTTTTAAGGAAGGAGTGTCTCGATATGGATTTGCTTTTAAGCTAAAAGCATTCCCATTGACACCGAAAAGACAAGGCCAAAATTTGGCTCAATTCCATCGAGGCCAAGAACAATTAGAATTTGGCCGAACTTCAAACCGAAGCTAAGAAATTCTTCAAAGACAACTAAGACCAACAGTTTGAAGAGGCAGATCTACACTTACTCTGCCTATGATAATGAGAAGTTTTATCAGTGCTAGGAGAGGTTCATGGAGACCATCAATTCATGCCCACACCATGGTTTTGATACATGGATGCTAGTGAATCATTTTTATGATGGTATGTCTCCTGCCATGAAGCAATTGGGTTAGAAAACCATGTGTGGAGGTGACTTTTTTGCAAAAACCCGCATTTAAGCCATGGACTTTCAATTATGTGGTCGAAACTTCCAAGGTACGGATGAACCTGACCAAGGGTGCTTCGAAAGAATGAAGCCTTCGACCCACTCCGCGGAGGCATTTATGCACTTTCCGAAGATATGGATGAAAGCAAAGATATCAAATCTTAGCCAGGAAGCGGAAGAGCTAGAAGGAAAGGCTACGAAAGCAAAAAGACCAGTAATCCCGCACAGCCAAATCCATGCATCAATTACCAATCCACCGCCACCCGTAAGCACCGGCCCAATTGCTCCTCGAGAGATTTGATGTCAGCATGCCAATGTTAGGCCAATACAAGCCACAACCCAATGCCCCATAAGGAACAATACATATAATCCCAATCGAGAAACCACCCTAATCTCTCTCGAAACCAACCGCATATGTGCTCTCCGGTGCCAAACGCTTGTTCACCTCAACCATAGCCATCCTCATCCCCGTTGAACAAGCTATTTTAAATTCGAAAGCAAGGTGGTAGGAAATTCTGCGGAAGAGCAAAAGGGAATCTAATGCATACCTGCTCAAAGAATAGATACTGTGGAAAGCACCTCGAACAAGAGAATAGGATGGCTTGAAAGCAACCTTAATCGAAGATTGATAACCTACGCATTCATCACCAAGATTAATTTATCGGGAGGTACGGTGAGGAAAGGAAGATTCCCTTCCCAAACACCGCCAAATCCAAAGGGAGTCCATGAACAGTTCTTCCAGCAACTCATGATGATGAAGTAAAGGCTATCATCACTTGAGGTCAGAGCAACCAAGGCCATGACTCGAAGAAACAAAGAAAGGAAAAGGAAGTCGGAGCCCGAGAGAATAATAATCGTATATATCTAATGAAGAAGAACATGCCCCTCCATTTCCTCAAGCACTTGGGAGGCAAGAAAATCACAAACCAAGCCGAATTCGAGGTGCTATGTGTTTAAGGTAACATCCCACCGCTTTGACATGATTAAGTTGTGTCCCAACATATGCAAAATTCCCGAAAGACCTATGCACAGTCAAGAGAGGGTCAAGTATCAAAAGAAAGCCTTCCTAACGTAACGTCAATGCCATCATCCTCGCAGCAAGACCCTGAAATACAAGTGATCCGTGATCCCCACAATATCGCCTCAACATCATGGACTTACAGACAAAGTTAATCATAGACTGGGCTAGTAAAACCTACCGCTATCTTATATAAGCAAATGGGTTTAGTGAGCTTGCCTACCAACATCACTCTTCATTAGCCGATCGGGATTGCAAAAATTCCTAAGGGAATAAGAGACGTTGGTTAAGGTGGACAAATTCACCACCAAAGGACTTGTAGTGCTTGATATCGAACCGATCGCAAGTGGGCTTAACCATGTGCCAATTATCCTGGGAAGGCCATTTTTGGCCACTTCCAATGCGATAATCAATTGCTGGAATGGAGTCATGCAGCTCACATTTGGCAACATGACACTGGAGCTCAACATTTTTCACCTGAGCAACAAGCACAAGCCAGAAAAGGGTGAGGGGCAGGAATTTGATGAAGTCTGCTCAATTGGTCCAAGTGCAGGGAAACCAAATGCCCACAAACTGCAAGCATAATTGGTGAAGGAAAGTGAAGCAGTTGATGGAGAATCGTTACATCAAGCCACTCTCGCTAACTAATGCTTCAAGACTACCAAACCAAGAGGTTCCTCCACCAAAAAGGAGTTTGCACACGTCATTATCACCGCTGTATAAGAGCTCCCACTCCAACATTAACTCCAGGTCTATTCCGTCGGTTTGTTCATCGGTAATCAAACCAGCTCACCTTTCGATTTTAAACAATTTATTAATCCTTCTGCCATGTTGTTTATAAACTCATTCATTTATCAAACCTGAATTTTTAAAATTTTACTTAATCTTATTTTATTTCTTTATTCTATGTTAGCTCTGATTCATATTCTATTTTTATCTATTTAATCCAAAGGTCATACCTTCAACTAGTTTTTCATATTGAATGAGGTAGGCATGAATTTCAAGAATAATGGCGAAATTCATTCCCGTGGCCCTTCAAATGACCCAATCCGCTTTATAAAAGGGGGGCTCCCACCTCGTTTCCATTCACATTCCCTCCGTATCGCCTCACCGAGATCCTCGTCCTCGCGGCCCCGAGCCCACTGGCCAGGATCGCCGCCACTACCGTGAGCCGCATCCCGCCGTGAGCCCTGCGACAAATACCGCACTGCGTCTCTCAGGTTCCATGCCTGGCGGTAATCTCGAGTCTCCTGGGGCCTCCCTTACACTATCGCAGGCCTGCGGTGACCAAGTACCTCGAGCCGCCGCCCACGGCGCCCCGATCCCCGCCGCAGCCCAAGCCCGAGTCCACCGCCGGCGTCGCCGAAAGCCCCCGCCGGCCGCGGCTCTCGAGCCCGCCGGGCGAGCCTCTGGCCGCGCGATCCTCGCTACGCACGCCAGCCCATCACAAGCATTAGCTCAGCTCGCACTTCACCGAAGCCCTGCTTCGCCATCGCCACTGACCGCACCACGCCCATGGTCTGCACTCCATGGTGGGCCACCAAAGCCCGCGGTCGTTCCGCGACTTCGGTAGAGACGATGCCGCACCTGTGGCACCCGTAGACTCACTCTCCGCACCAGTCGCAGAGTCACCACCCCAGGCATCACCCAACCGCTATACCGGAGGAGCTCAGGCTCGAGTCCTATCCCGAGATATCGCACCGTGATGTGACCCCGCCCTTCTCCGCTGGGCATCCGAGACCACGCAGAGCCCCGCCTCTCCGCCGCCCTGACATCGTGCCCGTGGAGTCTTCTCGAGGCCCAAAGCCCGCCGTCACCTCCACCGATCGTGTGGTTCGCCAGCCCCGGCCTATCGCCGCCTCGAGGATCAGCGCGCTCTATGTTCACCCGCGATCCGGCCCCAGAAACGTGGATCTACGCGCCGAGACTGTATGGGGGAGCCACTATGACATACCAGCCGACCGCGCACTCGCTTTCAAAGATTCTATGCTGATCCGACAAGATTCACCGCCGCCCTTCTTGACGCCGAGGCGCTCATCCCTAAGTCAGGTTCGAAGTTCTACCATACTATGACATCCCGGAGTGCCTATCCGCTCGGAGATCCGGCGAGCATCAATTTCCGGCAGCCGGGGTAAATTCGAGTCACGGATATTACAAATGACAGCCCGCCAAGTAGTTATGGCGAATTCCACTGACACGACCCGTGGCCTCGTACACATCCCGCCGAGAGATGGTTCATTGCTCCCGCCGAGACACCACACCCCCTGCCTATACTCTTCCGTTGTGCATTTTCCCGCATGCTCCTGCTGGACCACGTGTCTGCACCAGCCCACCCCATTACAAAGACTATGTACGCTAGGAGCTATACTCAAGGCCCTATACCGAATCTCCGAGGGATTCTGGTTTAGTCCCTCCGAGTCATTATGACTCTTTGTCGCACTTCAGGAGAAGGTCCACAAAGAAGGGCCCGGCTCGAAATGAGACTTTTCCTTATTGATGCCGAGGTTGTCGAAACAGTCCTGAGCATCTGGGTATCTTCAGGAGCCAAGACAGCGGCGCATCGCTGTACTCGTGTTCCATCCACTCGAGCTGATCTCTATACATGTCGATCTCCATTATTCTCCGAGCAGCGCTAGAGGCAAAGAGATGATGTGTAAAGGACCCACCGAGGGAGAGCCTCCTCGTTCCGCAGTGGAGTGAGGTGGTGCGGAGGCGGAGAGACCTCTACTCCGTGATTCATCTCTCCATCTCCACCTCCCACGCTCTGTGCCTTACCGACACCGGCCGCCTTCCATACAAATACAATAGCTTCGTGATACATCCATGTCGGGCCTCTAAAGTAGCTACCGCCGCTATGGATGCCGCTCAGGCACTTGCTACCAATAAGCATCGCCAGCCATGTGACGCCGAGGTCACTGCAACACAAGGTAATCATGCCATGCTTCTCAGATCATGAGCCACTCCTGCCTCCCGCTACCGCCGAGACGAGCCCAAGACAAATTTCGAGTTCAAATCTCACGTAGCACCTCCGATATGCCGGGCACCAAGAAGAAAGAGCCTTTCCCGCATCCACCAAGATCTACACCACCACGAGTGAGGTGGTCGCATCTCCTTCTTAGCTTCCGATCCCTACCCAAAGGGAGACATGTTCATACTTTGGTCAGGGGAAAAGCAGTCGGGAGCAGCCCTCCATTATTATTGTCTTATTTTTACTTTATCAACTCCGCCACTTATTTTGTATAGAGTGTATATAGGATGCATGTATTAAATTCGACAGTAAAGAAGAGATATTTCTTGTCAGGTTTAGCCATGCTGTTTCAGATTAGCCACTTTGGTTATATCGGCTTTATAAAGATTATTTACTTACTTTCACACTTTGCAACCACAGGCCTATATTTTCGTGTTTCTACTCTTGCCTTGCCGAGGAATCAAGCCATGTAAGCCACCATAATGTTAGAACGCTCCATGCATGATTAAATTTTTGGGCGATTGAAGTTCCAGCGTATTCAACCTTGTATTTCCACCTTTAGCTAATCGCACACAGTGCACATCAATTTTTACCAATAGGTTGTGAAGCTATATACCCCTTTCCACTTTGCAAAACCGGCCTTATATCATGACAACCCACACAGTCTCAGGAAAGCACGACAAAAGAAGACCACGAAGTCTTCCAAATGAAAAAGAAAAGAAAGCAAAAGAAAAGAAAGAAGAGTGCAGGAATCAAAGTCGTGATCGCTGGCTTTGAAAACCTAACACGGCCCGAGGGGTATATGCACATGCTTTTGCTTCCTGCCCTAAACTTCATTGGTCGGGAGTCATCACTTCAGGTTCGTTACACGTGGACGGGTGGTGAGCGAAGAAGTTATAGGTGCCGGATTCTCAAGTCACAAGTCCTGTTTCCAGGAGTTTCGTGGTCGGTGATCCATTTGGCTTGATGTCTCTAAACTCCACTGGTCGGGAGTCACCTGGACCCTCGTTAATGAGACTTCGTGAAGTCGAAGCTTCTCGCACAGATCCCCACGCACATTCAAGTATGAAAAAGTGTAACTCGAATCCCATTTAGGCTGATTACCGCTTTAAGGCCCCGCAAAGAGCTGTCAGGGGAGGAATAGCTTTGCAAACTTATCGCCCAAAACTCGTTACCATAAAAACAGACTGTGATTTAGGTGGAAGTTTAGTTGACTTCCCGAATTGATGTTACCTCAAACGGGTCCTATATGACATTGTTCCCTTCTACGGATGGTACTGGTACAGAGTTCGCTTTGATACTAAAGGCAAGCCTCACTTTCGCACACACACTTTTCGGGACAAAGATACACTTTTTCAGCAGAAAAGCACAAAGATGCATACCCTGATTGCTTTTAAATATCAAGTATGGACTAGCAACTGTCGGTTTGGGTGTGATTAAGACCAAAAGTGCTATTTGAGTCCTATTTAAGATAGGTTTTGAGTGGCAGATAATCATATTAATTGCCGATTGACATGCGCAGTCCCGATTAGTTTTAATGGTCTTTGTTTCAATGCTTTTGGTAGTTTTATGGTGTTTTGGGAACCCCATCCATCATATCGCTCGCATCGTAATCGTGATGTTTTATGCCGAAGCTCAGATGGGATTCTCAAGCATGTCATCAAGCCGATTTAAAGAAATGTCGTCGAAATGAAGAAATGCAATGACCGATGCAGACAATCGCGACATTTAATTTCATATGGCATAGCTTAAAATTTCAAGGATTGTGAAAATTTTCAAGAATGATAGCTAAAATTTATGGCAATTTTAGCTATGATAGCGAAAAATTGCCATCATAGTTTAAAATTACCCGTGCATGTTTTAAATTCACCACAGGCCAGCATTTCTTTCGTTATGATAGCCGTAAATTTCGCCATCATAGAGAAAATTCGCTATCATAATCTAAAAAATTCGCCATCATAGCTAAAATTGCTTCTGCTGATCCAAACGACCTCGCTTTTTTGTAATTCCATTGGCCCCCAATGTAATCATATTATCTTGGTTATTTTGGTATTTCACATCCTTTGTATGGCTATATAAGCCACTTGATAACATTTTGTAACCCTAACTTTTTGCTAACTTTCAATCCACGCAGCTTTTCATTTTAGGTTACAGTTTTCTCTCTTCTCTCTCTTCTTTCTCTCATTTTCTTAGCTGCCAAACACACCCCTTTGAGGATGACAACTCAAGGGATGTTTGGCTAAGCCTCAAAACCTTGAAGAGGAGGGTTTCTAGGTCAAGCTAATGGTGGTCAAGTGTGTGTTCCTCCGCTTAAATGAAGTGTGCATCGATTTATGTGTTTCAAACTTTCCAAACTAGGTTTAATGCTATTTGAATGTATTTCCCTTCGTCAATACTGCATGCTTCGTGGTTCAGTATTCTTAATGTAGATACACCGACATCCATTAGATGTCATTTACGAGCCAATCGAAAGTAGGTTAAATGCTTGGTTTTCTTAACTGCGTAAACATCAACGTTCGCAAATGCTATGGTTCAACTAAATATTTTTAAGTGGTTAAGGCTTTAAAGCAAACAAAGATCTCTAAGGCAATGACTATGTCATTTGCCCTAATGCGAGGAAATAACCTAGGACACTCTTATAACCTCATTAAGCCAATCTAGTGACCCAAGCCTTCAAGGTCTCCATTCTACACCCTATTTTAAACTGTTTCAGTTAACCTAGTGACAACAATACCCACACTTTTCAATGCTAATCCAAAAATCCAAATGAAAACCTCACCATTTTGAACCATGATACAAATCATTTGAAGATGAAACCCATCTCGTATTCACTGTAGACCGCTTATATCGCAAGAGCTTGACTATGGCAAAAGAGGGAGGAAAAAATAGGAAACAAATTTTATTGATTCCTATCAATTTACGTGGCAAGAAATCAACATCTCATTTCATGACATGACATGTAGGATTCCATATTGAATTGGCATGTTATTTGGCTGAATGTGAATGTGGAAATGTCGAGTGAACATTGCATATGCATCTCTAGGGTGGGGATTCAGCTCCTTGTATGAGGTATCTCTACACTCACGTGGCTCACTCTTTACGGGACAAACCTTTCAAAAGCAGGTTTACACCCAAGGACTCGCATTTGAGCCGTGATTGCGAAGAGTGCCAACATGTGGCCTTGATAAATCATTTTGTAAAAAGTGCTTGGGACAAACTAGTTCTAGCATGTGTTTTGTATAAAAGAATTGTACTAAATTCTTGACTATCACAATATACGGTATGTAATGATGGTAAAGAGGGTCGTGACCGAGCTCTTATAGACTGTTTTAGTGTATTATTCTTTACATTTGCAATGAAATATGGATGTATGGGTTCCTAGAAAGGAAAGCCTGAGGTGGGCGCCGTAGTAACTCTAAGGCCACAAGTAATTGGTACTGCTTATACCACACTAGCACTGGCACCTAAGGTAGCACTCCGCAGGCCGACGGCCGGGTCACGAGACTTCTGATTGGGGCATCACAACCCCATTATCCTTATTAATTTCATCCCACGAATCTAATAGCTCTTCATCTGATGGTCAGTTTTAATCGCTCTTGATGATAGGAACTCTGAACTTCCTTATTACCTAGCATAATTTGGATTTCCATAGGAGAATTGTCATGTCCTCCAACCTTACCCATAATAGCTTCGGCATATGGTCACAAGTTAGGAGAAATAACCCGCATTGTTGTTGAAATGGCCTCCCTTCAAAAAAACTCATACACTTGGTTTGGCCCGTGAAGGCTTCTCAGGAGCCACTTTCAGACGATGTCTTCCCATGTCAAGCTATTCGGGGTCGTCAGAAGCAAATTATCTTTGAAGGGAGTAGAAGAGTCCATTCATCTCCTCATTCAACATTATGTTCAGCACCTTATAAAAAAAAATCAAAATAAAAGAAAAGTGAAGTATACAAAATTCAGATAAGAAACAAATAAAAACAAGAAAAGAGAAATATATAAAAAAATGAAGTATATTAAATACAAATTAGAAATAAAAGAAAGTAAGAAAATAATTTTTTTTGCACAAATTAGCAAACTTCTCTTTTGCCAAAATATCAATCCAAACCAAACCGCACCTTCTTCGACAACGGTGTCAAAAACTTGTTTAATAATTGACGTAGCTACCAAAGACTATGTTAAGTCCCCGACAGCAACACCAAAAACTCGATAGCGATTATCCGCAAGCGCATCGTTGCACAAGTAATACAGTGGACTAACAAGTCCAGATATCGATCACATAGGGAAGGTGTGGTTTTAGTGAGGATTGAGTATCCCGGCTAGTGAAGTCGTTCACTATTTGAGCGACTAGAGGGTGAGAGGAGAATATTTCTAATCTAAACTAAACTAAAAAGAAAATAAAAGAAAACAAAGTAGGGTTTAATCATTGTCCACTCACAAAGAATTGAGTAATATTGAGGATAAAACTCAAGGAAATATTCTATGGTTGATTGTCTCCATTGATGCATTTATGGATTATATTCATTAAGCGTTGATTAAGTGAACGTGCACTTGTGCATGTCCAAGGAATCCGATATGAGGTTTACACTTTCATGTCTCCCCTCAATTTCTCACACCAACTCCCTATTCTCCTTTCAGTCCATCTAGGTCATTAAATGCGATACTTTTCTAAGGCAGCTCTTTCCTTGTGAATCCTATTGGTCACCTCTCGGTCCATACAATAGGACTACCTGGACTATACTCGGATCGATCACCTCTTAGTCCATACGATCCTCACATAATGCTGAGACAAGGTTAATTCTAATGAAATCCATCTAGCATTTCAGGGTATCTAATTTCCTAGACTTTTTTTATTAGGTTAATTAGTATTTCAATTAACTAATTCATACCTTAAGAGACCTAGAACCATATTTTAGGGCGTAATCTAAGCATCACCAAGGATGCCTTATTGTGGGGATCGAAGACCCAACTCTCAGTATGGATTAATTAATTAAAACCCTAGTAATCCTAAGAATTAAACCAACTAACATCCACACAAGCACGAGTTCACAAAACCATCATAAAATATATATAAACCAAGCATCAACTTCAAGCAATCAACCCTAGAGGATGTTTAGCTACTCATTGCAACCAAGTAATTCAACAAAATCATATTTAAGATAAATATAACAATGAAAGATTTACAAATATAGTAGAGTTTAGAGATACAAAACAAATGGAAGGTGAAATTGTCTCCAACTCTACACCATAGCTGCAAGAGCTCCTCGAATGAGATAGATCTTCAATATCAGCTCCAAACAAAATGGAAATGAGCAAAAACTAAAACCCTAAAAAATGGCTCAAGAAAAAGGAGGAAGGAGAATCCCTAAGAGGGTGTTTCCTCCAAAAGTGGACCCCTAAATAAGTGTAAATATGTTATATTATACAAAACGGAAAATGGGCCAAAGATGGGCTAAAAATGCGAGGTTTATTGTTTCAGCCTAATGTTCTTCGCCTAGGCGAACCAAAATGTGCTTATTTAAGCTATTTCCTTCACTTTGGCAAAGGGTAGCTTCGCCTCTGCGAATCTCTTCGCCTATACGAACCTATTCTAACTTCAAATGATCATAACTCTCTCATCCGACCTTCAAATGCAATCATTTTGGTCTCTACGGAAAGCTAAGAGAGTAGAATCTATCATCAAGTCGAGTCATCGGAGGCCACACCGGGTATTTCAAAATGCACAAACGTTGAGGGGTGCTACATGTGGTGTTTTGGAAAATCCTCTTGACTTTACGAGGTCAGATCTTTCATTCGAACCCGATTGGTGATCTCGACTGCTAGAAAGCTCGGGAAGGTGTAGAATCCATCCATATCATGCTTGAAGCCACAGGAGATCATGGTATAACCCAGAAATTAATCTTTTTGGCCATCTTTATGCTCTCTTTGCTTCAAAATGTTCCTAGAGTCATAAGATGATAAAATTAAGCATTAGTGTTGTTAAAAACATCATAAAAGCATATGATTGATAGGTGATTAATGGTTTAAAAGAATGTATGAAAAGAACCTATCAGCCTGCTCATTGGATTAAGGATACTGAGGTGATGAGTGAGGCATTCTCGATCTCAGACTGTGATAGAATCGGCTGAAAGCTTTGTCGGGATAGTTTATGGTCTATCATTCCGAGATCGGAGCCAATGTGCCCCCAAATCTACACACAATGTTCCTCTGCAGAACCGACGAGCCGTGTCATAGGACCCGCACATAGCTTCTCGTCACCTTACTTGGTGAAATAATCACTGGCCACCAGCATGAACTTTCGCTGGCCAATAGCCAAAGGTAGAGGTCCCATAATGTCAATTTCCCACTTATAGAAAGCGCGTCGCGACTCGCATGAGTGATTATTGTCGGGCACATGTATGACGTTGCCGAACCTTTGGCATACATCACACCAGGCACATACGCCCCGCATTCGCCCATTGTCAAACCACTAGTAACCCTAAGTCATACTTCGCGGTACAAGAATCGGCCTCTGATGTGTGTGCCACACACGCCTTGGTGAACTTGCTCTATGATCCGCTCATCCTCCCCTCAGGGTATACACCTCAAGTACAAGCCCGAAAATGATCACCTATACAACACGCCATTTATTAAGGAATATCTCGGCCGTCTGCCCTTTACCTTTTCCGGGCCTCGACTCTGCTCTCAGCAAAGCTCCATTCTTCGTGCACTCGAGACGGGGTCATCCAAGACACGGCTGCGATCAATGGTGATGACCGCCGCGCCGACGAAGAACTGGCCTATGACGCCAACTCACATTACTATAGGTACAATTCGTTGGACGCCAAATTGGCGAGGGCGTCTACCATTTGATTTTCAAATCTGTGGATGTGTCACCCGAAGTGCTTAAATCCAGCCGTGAGGGCCTGGGCCATCTACGCATATCGCTCCATCCTTTGCTCTTAGCCTTATACTCCCCCCGCAACTATGATGCCATTGACTAAGAGTCGCACCGAAGTTCTAGGGCTGCGATTGAGAGCTACTTGGCCACCCTCAACCCAAGAAGGATTGCTTCGTACTCAACCTCATTGTTAGAGACTACGAAGCCGAGTTTGACCACTTGTGCGATAGTAGAACCTTTTGGTGTCCTCAGTACCATGCCGGCACCTCCACCTTGTGTCCAAGACGATCCGTCAATTTTAAGGATCCACCTTTCGTCCCGGACCCCCTAGGGATGTACTTCTGACCTTTCCACAAATAAAGCCTACCAAATTCTGCCTCTTAATTACACTCTTTGCTGGTATTCCGCGTCAAACTTGTCGTAGCTCTATCCCCACCTCAAGATCTTCCTGACACATCCGCTTCAAGGAGTACGACTCGATCGGGGAGCCCGTGAGGACTATTATGGTACCAGCAATGATCGGTTTCTTTGTCGCCATTCCAGAGTTAGAGCCACCCGCTCAAAGTTTGCGTACCTGGTCTTCACTTCGGAGAGCGCCTTACTGACGAAATAAACTAGCCTTTAATTACTATCAAAACTAACCTATTAACGCCGTCGACAATAGTCACAAGGCCACCAATTACAATGTAGCTCTTCCCTCAATTGGTCGGGATAGCGATAGGGGGAAGCAATATACTCTTATCGGTCTCGGAAGGGGCCATCACACTTAGGCCCCTATGTAAGACCCGAGAAATTCCACCGGAAAATGGCAAAATCGTACTCTGCTAAAAATCCAAATCTATTCCCCGTGATCTCTGACGACTAAATGGATTTCAACGTCAGAATCGTCTCACCTTAATCTAACTACCACGCTGAACTCAGAAATTCTCGAGGCGCACTAATTTACACGCTTTTCGAGGCACGAGTTTCTGCGCCTAAAAGATATTTGATGTGACAAAAGTCACCTATAACATGTACACACAAATATACATGTTTCATGTGAATGTAGAACGATAAATTGACGACCGAGATACCCCAAATGTTGAAAATCCAAGCTTAGGGACGATATTATTAATTCAAAAGTTTAATGATAATATGCCAAAATTTTGAATAGTGCCGCCCCTCCTCCTTAACCAAACGTGAAAAAGAATGTGGAGCACTTTACAAAGGAGGTGGAAAATTTCTGCTTTAGAGAGAGAGTAGCTTCTCCCCAGGTTTACGCGATCCGACCAGTCGAAATCCTTCTAGCCAAGAAGGAAAGCTGCTCTACGCGGAGGCCTACGCTCGTGACTCCTGGCTTGTGTGGAGTTTCTCTCAAACCCGAGAGAGGTGTGTGGGTTTTATCCTACTTGGGTTTTACACTTTATTTAAGTGTTTTATAATGTTTCGTCATTTCAGGCCTTGAACGAACAGTTGATCGGTCCCAAAACCGGGACCGAATTGTTAGAAATTTTAGTTATCGACGCCCACCTTTAGACCGGTGTGGACGTGAGGCTGTTTGGGTGTTTATTTCATAAATTTATGCAATAAATCATGTGTTGGTTTGTATAAGGCCGGAAATGGCCGTGAAATTCGGGTTCACAAAGTGAACCAATGATCAGATTTGGCTGAACAAGAAACCGAGGGTTTCGGGCCGCTCATAGGGAATAGTGTCTTCACAAAATATTTTCGTGGAAATAATGCTCGGGTCGAGCAATTCAAGTTGAATTGCTCGTGTTGATAATTAGCCTAAGTAAGCTAATTTTTGTGTAATGAATTGTGAAATTACATGACATGTTTGTGTGATTTAAATTACGTGGAATATATGCATTATTATATATTTATACGCTATATATAATCAGATTGACTTGGGCATCATGCATTCCATATGAACCGGGGCACCCGTAACAATAGATGGAGTGCATGAGGTGATTCTCGAGATAATGGTCAAGGCTCACTAAATAATAATAATTATCTGAGGGTAGTCCATATAAAATAATATCAATCGCTTCCGAAAGCCTACCCAATTGATATATCTCGAGGGTAGTCCACCAACATACCACCTAGCCTATCCACTACTTATATCTGGAGGGTAGTCCACAAATAATAACAACATCTTTGTTAAAAAACAATGTTTCTCATACGGGCTTAGGCAAGTGTGAGAGCTCAGGAGACTAGGATATGAGTTTAGTGTAAGATGGCACATTCTCCAAGCAGGATCACGCATTTACTTGAATGTTTGTTTTCATTGGAGCATTGCATATGCACTTAGGTGGAGAGTAGCCCATTTAGGGTGATTCCACTACTGAGCATTAACTCACCCTATCGAGGGAACATATTTTTCAGGTACAGGGAGCGTACGAGGAGACGGCTCGTCCTAGAGGCCGGGTTTGAGAAGAAAGCTTGGTTGTGGCTTTGGTTATCATTATGTATACATGTATTAGAATTCTAGAATTTTGATATATGTTTGTATAAGAGTGAACTATCAACTCTTAAACCATGAGATATGTATTCGTTGGGATATATTGGTCGAGTAATGACGCAGGGGCCCAAGTGGCCATTATTTACTCTCATTCGACCCTATGTGGTCGCTGATGTGTCGAGACAGTTATGTACTAAGGATAGGAGCTCCCGTACAAAGGAGACTCGTCGATTTTCGTGAGAGACGCTAGTCACCCGACATTCACGTAGTGTTTCCGCTACGGTCGACGTAGTCACTGCACCCTCGGATCAGCGTCACACCCTATCCCTTTCAATGCTTTAAAGAAAGGTCAGGCGGTCTGAATATCGCGAGATGAACTTGTTCAGTGCCGCCAACCTACCAGTGAGGGATTGTATCTCCTTCTTCGTCGTCAGAGGTTGCATCCGACTAATAGCTCGGATCTGGCCTGGTGCCATCTCGATCCCTCTCTAGCTAACCAAGAATCCTAAGAAATTGCTCGAGCTGACCCCAAATGCACATTTAGTAGGATTTAGCCGTAGTCGATGCTATCGCAGCAAACAAAACGCCTCCTGCAAATGGGTCAAGTGATCCCTTCACAAATTAGATTTCACCAGAATGTCATTGATGTACGCCTCCACAGTTTTGCCTAGTAGAGGCCCGATTCCCACAAACGGTGCCAATGGAAAGGTCTTGGCTTTCCACAAAGTAAATCGTAACAAAAATTTCAGTCCTCCTTTCCATTGATATCCCTTCCTCCCCCCCACAATACTTAAATGGGACATTTATTGGTTTTTTACTTTCTTACGTTATACATTTACTATCATATTACTCTTCTACCATAAATTTCCTCATAACGCATGTTCCTGTCGTCCGTTACGCCATTTTCGCTTGTTTTTTTCTCTCATGCTTGAGGTAGTTTATCTTATCGTGTGTCCAAGCTCACCCCTACTCCGCTACTTGAGCTTCAAGTTGTGGCTGTTATCCGGGAGGCCCTTCCCTACGTGGATCAATCCTAGTCGGATTGTCTGAATGGATCCCCAGATCGCACACACAAAGCACGTGCTCTATGATCCATTGCACTCCACTATCTAAACGAGTTCTCTCTCTTTTTCTAAAGAAAATAATGAAAACCCATTTTGGTTCACATGTCTCTAGTGGCAAACAATCATGATAACAGATTCAACCCATTTTTTGCGGATATCCCCACAAAATTCCCTCAACAACTAGATTTCGTAAGTTTTTCTCCCGTTCCCTCTTATTCCTTGCACGAAATTTCGCTAGAGCCGCTATATTGGCGAAATTTATCCAAGCATCGAAATTTCGACGAAACTTTAACGATATATGCGGAAATTTAAGGAGATTTATTCCATTGAAAATTTCTACTTAAATTCCCCCGAAATATCTCGAAATTTTGAACTTTAATATCCATTAATAAACCCCCATAACTTGAGACACAGCGGAAGATACACATTTGGAGAATATTCAATAAAACACAACGTGTAGGTTGCGTCCTCTTCAAACGATTAAATATAAATATCAAAACTAAAAGAAGGAATCGAAGAGCAAAGAATCCAAGGGCGGGCGGCTGGCTGGCTGGCTGTTTAAGTTTCTCAAGGCCGTAAACTGCTGACCTCATCCCCACTCCCCCTTCCCCTCCATCTCCACACTCTCATTCAATTCAGATTTCTTTTTTAAATTTATCGGAGCTTCGAGAATCGTGATTCCGATTTGCCTTTCCACCGCATTCGTTTCACTTCCATTCGACCTTGTTTTCTTCTCTCTCATAAGGTTGGTTGATTGCTTAATTTCATGGATTCTGCCTTCATTTTTATTTTGGCAATTGGTTAGATTCCTGGTGGAAGCGAATAGATTTGATTCGTTTTTAATTGATTCCTGGATTGTTTTATCAGTATGTTGCTTTGTAGATCGGAATTTGTGTTTTGTTTTTCGGGTTTAGGTTCTGTTCTCTTTATTATGATCTGCTTATTGCCGAGATAGTCGAGGGATATGATCTATTTCATTAGAGCGGGCGATTGAAGTGAAAATGCAAGCCATAAACAAGTGTTGATATTCCTTAATGATGTTTTCACGAATTAGTATTGTAGAAGATTTGAACATTGCTTGCCATACATGTTAAAGTTCTAAGTTTTCATAGTTGTCCGCCCTCTCTCAGGGTAATTTATTGTTTTTTTTTATTGGCTTGATGGGCCTGCAAGTTTGTTTTACTTCAGTTGTTGATTTCAAATTATTCCACAATTAAGCTATGAACACTAGTGGCTTGGAAAGCAGAACTTTCAGAATCTATCAGTTCGTCAGACTCTCCGGATGTTACCCTGGAATTCAAAACTAAACCTACATGATTCTTTATTTTTTATTTTTTAAATTTTTTTTATGTCTTTAAGGATTGGAAATCGAAATGACCTCATGATTCTTCCCGAACTCGAAAACTTAGTTACTACATCTCGTGGTTTTTCCTTCTTCTCAATACCTCCTTTTGATAGGCAAATAAGATGATAGATTAAAAGGGCCTCATAAAAATGGACTGCATCCACTAGTTATGGTGCTTAAAAGGAGTACACCAGAATGCAATACAAAACCGCTATCAAGCTAAAGGGTCCCTTTTCTATCAACGAAGTCCAAACAAACAAACAAGAACCCAAATCCACACCTGACCACATAAACAAAGTCTTACAGAGTACATCCTTCATTTCCAAGTCTGACCAGTTCTTGCCTTTATTCTTATCTGATTATGCTCTTTCCTGGTGATCCAAAAGGGATATGTCTTGCGCTTGGTTCTCACGACATCACTATACCAACTAGAAGAACATCTTTAACTGAATATAGGAAGAACCCATGAAACACTGAAAGAGGAGAACAGTGAAGACGGTAGTCTAAAATCTAATTTTGTCTTGAAGGCAGTAGATTTTTGAATCATGAAAATTCAATTAGTCAAAGGGAAATTTTATTGTACCCAACCATAATATCGCGATTTAAAATCTGGAAGTTCGCTTTTAATACGCCAACTTTCACTAATCTTTGTTTTATCCCCCAACAAAGACTTCGAACTTTTACCCTATCCAATGTGGCATGACGAACAATGTCAAGCTATGCTGTAATCAATTAAATGAAAATTGGGATACGAAAATAAAATTCATGAAAGTTGCTATATTTAAAAACAATCTATTTGTTTAGATTTAAATGCAAAGTTATAAAGTCTTGATTTTAATACTAATTTTCCCTAAAATAAACATGATAGTTTGTTGGTATTATATGACATCTTTGATTTTCTACTTTATTTATTTCATGTGTCAAATAACACCTCAATATTCTATTAATATGTAAATTTTACATGGTTGTATTAGACTTGAGCCGCCCATTATGTTCAAGGTTGATTAAAGGTTGCTTCATGTTTTTCATGATTTATTTTAATCCTTTTTTTGTTTGCAAACTCACCAATCGATTTTGTTTCCATGTCCTTATCATCTCTTCATCCACAAATTCCAAAAGTTTGTCAACTAGGAAGTTAAAACTAGTCTCATGATGGGCCATAGATGCAAGGATGGAATCATCCAAAATATGCTTAAAATTAAAGGTTCTCTACTAATGTATGATAGTTATCAATTTCTATGATAATCTTCATTCACCTATAAATGATTCTATGTTCTTTATTATTGCTAGTTGATGCAAGGAATGCAGATAGGTAGTCAGAACAGAATAAGTGGAGAAACATAAGGATAATTCTCACAATACTTATATTATCTTTTAACATCTTCTCCTTGATGTTTTGCCCATATATTTAGGAATTATTTGATTAGAAGGTGTTAAATGATCTCAAGTTTATGAATTCAACCTCTTATATACTTGACTTGAAAAATAACACTTTTTTTTTTTTTTGACAAATTCCCTTCAAAATTTAAATTATTTTCAAGTGATTTTAAAAAGAAAATGTTACTTTTACTAGAAATGGGTGAGGGTATTTTCATCAAAAAGTAGGTTTTGGGCTAAAAAATGGAGGGTTGCATTTACAAATTTGGGATTACACATCTCTTTAATAAAATAATCTTATATTTTAATCTTGACTTTAATATTCATTGCCCAATCCACAGAAGGTTGACGACCTAAAATACATGTGGGCTATGGGGTCTACTCATGGATATGACATTTCCAGAACTTTGAAAACAATATACCAATGGAAACGTGTATATTTGTCTGTACACATTGTGGTTGAAGCCTCACTGCATGCCAAATAGAGATATTGGAATAAATGGCAGCTGCTGCTTACAGATATAGAATACTGCAGTAGATTGGGTGACATCAGCGTTTGAAGTTCCTTTGGCCAGGGCTGTTGTTTTTGGAGTGCATATTGGCGGTATTATCTAATATCTCTTAATTTTTTTTAAACCAATCAAAGTTTCCTTGACCTTGTCCTTACCATCCGTGAGGTTTTGTTTACATTTTTCTGTAGGGCATTGGTTTGTGGAAGTTGTTCTTCTGGTGGTCATTATTTTCCTACTTCCCAAAGAGCTACAAAACCCCTAAACGGCCACTAACAAGAAGGTGTGTTCTACAACCATGTCAATTTTTTAATTTTTGTCATTTTTTCTGTAAAATAACCTTTTTCTTTGTTTGTTTCTTGATTGTTTCCATTAAATCTTTTTCCTTTGCTTTATCTGAAATCTTGTCCTTTTGTCATAGAATATGTTGTTGTAAGTGTGGCCGAGAGAGAAAAAAGTCCACTTGATTTATTTAAGGACAGATACTGTAAAGAATTAAACTTTATTGTTTAAGAAAAGAGAAAACAAAATGGAGAAGACTTCCTCTTGTAGAAGACAATATTTGTTTTTGTGTTCCAAATATTTATCTATGATAGGAAATAAAATTTTTTTATTCATTTATTGGATAATCAAACAAGAAAAATATCGTTAATTTAAAATGGAAGGATGCAACCTTGTTACATTAGATTGATAGATGGAACACCTAGAAAAAAAAAATCGAGTGGATGCAACTAGGGGCTTTATGAGAAGAGGCATAATGCCTTGGTGGGGTTTACCAGAACTGTAGGGAAGCTATTGAAAAAGAAAAATAATCAAAGGGAAGAATTAGGTCTTTGAACTTCAAAAGTGATAAAGGACGAGGCAAGAAAGCCTTGGTATAGGTTTGGAAGAGTTAAGAAGAAAAGTAATTGGTAAGAGGCTTGAGAGGTGGTAAGCCACATATTGTCACCCATTGCTTCCTCTCTACTTGACACAAGTTTTATGCAATACTTAGGAATAAGAGAAAAAGAAATTAAAGGCACCTCTATTTTCTTTTTTCCTCTTAAATAGGACATTCCTGTGTGATGTTGCCATGTTGGTATTGTGCACCTCTATTTAAAGATGTTAATGATGCTCGACAAAGGTTAATTTGATAAGCCCCCAATCCGTTTGACTTATGCTAGAGTGAGGGCTACATAAGAGGAGGGTCTTTTCGGGATTTCCCAACTTTTCTGTTAGGGAAGGTTGTTTTATCCCGGGTGTGTGAGGAGAAATCATGCTTATAATTTCCTGTTGTGAGCAATGCTTTGTGGAGAGAATAGCCTCTCAAATGCTAGAAATCCAATTTTTCAATTAAGAAATATTCATTCTCTTCAATTTCTTTGATCGGAGTTTATGTTTTTATCAATTTGGTATCAAAGCAAGAATGATGACAAAAAAAAAAAAATGTAGAAACCTGTGTAGTTACATGGATAGACTCCATGGAGGAGGTCGTCGACGCGTTGTAGGGGAAGATTAGGGGTCTAAGGGGGGAGATGGTGAGCCTGAAGGAGAGAGGAGAGCTTGCAACAAATCTTGAGGAAACAATTTGAGTTGTCGAAATTGGAATTGCCACTATTCATGGGAGAGAACCCTGATGGGTGTCTCCTTAGGGTAGAAAGATTCTTTAGGGGGGGAGGGGGGGAGATTGGAAGCCGTCGTCGTTGCCTTTGAAGGCGACGCACTTCTCTAGTACTAGTGGGAAAACAAGAGGAGGGCGATCCTCTCGTGGACTGAGCTTCAATGATTGTTGTTGAAATAGTTTTGCGCTATGAGGAAGGGGAGTCTGCATGAGCAGTGGATGGACTTGAGGTAAGAAGGTACCTTCATCGAATATCAGCGGCAATTCATCGCTCACGCGATGCGTTGGAGGAGGTGTCGAAAAGTCTGCTTGCTGAGCAAGTTTGTAAGTGGGCTTCGAGCCGACGTTTGTAGGGAGCTTTGGCTATTGAGGCCCATGGGCTTGGCCTAGGCCATGGAGTTGGCCCCTTTGGCCCACCCTTAAATAGGGCTAGGGCAATGGGATCTCCGGGAGGGTAGTTCCCATCGAGGCTAAGGAGTGCTGCCATAGTGGAGAGCCCTTCATCGCGAACAACATTCCTCCTAAGGGATTCACCAATGGAATCGAAGGTTGACGGACGTCGAGATCTAGCAGCGTTGTGAGCGGGCCCCATTATCGTTGTTATGAGTAGTTCTTGAGGCATTGTTGCAAACGAAGGAACTCTAGTGTATTATGGTGCATTTCATTTGAGGAGTCTAATTGAAGTGTTAAAAAATTTTTGCAACAGGGACAACAGGGTATGGGTCGCAGTTAGGGAATGGGGATAATATCTCCACCATAGGAATTTGCCAGGGGGTTAGGCTTCACTTGCAAGGAGTCGAAATCAATGAGGATTTTATCACCCTTAATCTGGGTAGCACTGATATTATTCTAGGCATTCAATGGCTTGAAACTCTCAAGGGGACCTTTGTCAACTGGAAAACACAGGTATTGAAGTTCAGATTGCACAGTACTGTCTCTCTATGTGGGGATCCTACCCAGGGTAAGACCTTGATTTCAAAGCTATGTTGTGTACGATTAAACACGAGGGAGGCATATGTTGAGCTGAGCCATCTATATGCCAATCCCCTGCTGACTAGAAACAAGGGAGTTCTAATAAGCATTTGAAGAACTGTAGGGGTGTTGGACTGATTTCACTAACTTTTTCAAGTGCCGACAGAATTACCTCCAGTTTGAGGACATGAACATGTGAATGTACCGCGGAAGGGGACTGAGCTAGTAAGTGTTTGACCGTATAGATATCCTCAATTTCAGAACAATGAGATTGAGAGACTGATTAAGGAGATGCTGGAGGTTGAACTTATTCGCCTAAGTGTTAGCCCCTATTCCAGTCCAGTGCATGGGAGCTGGCGATTTTGCGTGGATTATCGAGCTCTCAACAAGGAAACTATACCCAACTGTTTCCCAATTCCAGTGATTGAGGAGCTGTTGGATGAATTACATGGGGCTAGTCTTTTCAAAGTTGGACTTAAAATCAGGTTACCATCAGATACGCATCAAGGTTGGGGATGAGCACAAGACTGCTTTTCGCATTCATGAAGGACACTATGAATTCATGGTTATGCTGTTTGAGTTGTTTAATGCGCCTTCTACTTTTTAGTCCCTAATGAATGAGGTGTTCATACCACATCTACAGAAGTTTGTTCTAATCCTCTTTGACGATATCCTAATATATAGTTTAGACCTGACAACCCATGTGGCACACTTGGAATTGGTTTTTCACTTACTACATTAGCACAAGTTGTATATTAACAAGAAGAAATGTGACTTTGGCAAGTCTCAGCTGACTAATCGGGGCATATACTTTAAAAAGGGGGTGATCGTGCATGAGTGGCCACGCCCAAGTACAATTACAGAACCAAGGGGGTTCCTCAGGTCTACGAGAGATATTATAGGAAGTTTGTGCATGGATATGGGCAGATTGTTGGCCCTCTTAAAGAACTTAAGAAGGACTATTTTGGGTGGAATGAGAGGGTTGAGAAGACACTTTAGCAACTAAAAGAAGCCATGACTAGGGTGCTAGTGTTAGCCATGCCTGATTTTTCCAAGCCGTTTGTAATTAAAGCAGATGCCTCAAAATTTGCTGTAGGGGCTGTGCTTATGCAAGAGGACCGACCAGTGGCTTACCATAGCCAGATGTTGGCCACGAGCTCACCAAAAAATCAGTTTATGGAAAGGAGCTAATGGAAATAGTCCTGGCTGTGTTAAAATGGAGGCCTTATCTTCTGGGGAGATGTTTCATCATCTAGAATAATCAGAGGAGTCTAAAATTCTGGCTTTTGAAGCAATGTGTCATTGGGTCCTGAATACCAAGGTTGGGTGTGTAAACTACTGGGATCTCGATTCGCATCTAGTACAAGCCAGGACATTTAAATCGAGCAACAGATGCTCTTTCATGAAGGTTAACTGAGGTTGAATCTGCTTCCTTGGTGACTCCTCAATTGAGGGATTGGGATATACTGAAGGCTGAATTGGGTACAAATGACTTTTTGAAGCAAGTTCAGCTAGAGTTAACCCAAGGGATAGTGGTGCATACTGGGGTTCAAGCTACGAGATGGGTTATTGTTTTATTAGAGTCGGTTATGATACCTTTGTTCTTCTTCCTTATTCCTATGATTCTCAAGAATTCACTCCTCCCTATTGCGCTTGGTCTAGGGACAGACATACCAAATTTAGTTCTGCAGCCTTGAGTTGTATTAGTGTAGTCAGATGTGTAACCAAATATGTGGCAGAATGCATATTCGCTAGCGCACAAGGTTAACCATGACACCAATCGACCTACTCAACCCATTGCACTCCCCTTCAAGTTTGGGACGAAATCTACATGGACTTCATTTAGGGGCTGCCAAAAGTGGATAGTAACTCCACTATTCTTATGGTGGTTGACTTTTTGAGCAAATATGCAATATTTTTCATTTCATGAGCTTGAAGCAATCTCTTACTCTGCTCAACCCAGTTGTTGCGGCTACATGGTATTCCCGGCAACCTCCATAATGCAAACTGGACCTGTTTGAGCAATTTTGGAAGGAAATCTTTGGCCAGCCACTACCCTTAAACGAGCAGATTAAACTATCACTCATGCGACGGGATGGACAGCGAAGTTGTCAATCGCTTCCTTAGAGGCTTATTTTGCGTTGTTTCTTCTTTTGAAAAGTAGCCCCGTCAATGGCCTAGGTGGTTATCATAGGTTAGGACTAGAATTTAACACTCCCCTTACCATTCCATGCCGGAGTGTTCTCCCTTTCCAAGGCTCTTTTATGGCTGCAATCCCTCCCTTTGTGAGCTGTGGCCGACGCCACTAGCGTGGTCTCTTCTGTAGCACAGCAATTACTGAGCGTGGTGCTGTGTTGATGATTTATGGATATGACCTGCTAAAGCTAGCAAAGAATGAAAAAAAAAGCTGATACCAAAAGGAGAGAAGATGAGTTCTCGGTGGTGGTCAAGGTTTTTGAAAACTTAGGTCTTATAAGTAGAACCCTGATGCCCAAACCAGAAGTTGGCTGCACGGTTTTATGGCCCTACATTGTCCTTCAGCGTGTTAGGAAAGCTTATGGTATACAAGCTGGAACTTCCTTCTTATGCAGCCATACAATCTTCGGTCTTTCATTATTTCCCAATTCAAGACGTGCCCAAGGTACCTCTCACTCATCTACATTGCTGCCCCCTCAGCTCTCAGAAGACTTGGAGCTCGTTGTCGAACCAGAATCCCTGCAAGATGTTCGGCAACAACAAGGCACACTTGGGAAACTAGAAGCTCTCATGCAATGAAGAATCTGCCCCTTTTTGAGGCCACCTGGGAAGATTTTGCCATGCTAAACTCTCAATGCTTTTCACCTTGAGATGTATGCAAAAGTAAAGTGGTGGCTGGATAAGCCTCCAACTGCTCTCACCTTATGTTAGAGTGAGGGTCTTTTCGGGATTTTCTCCTACTTTTTGTTGGGGAAGGTTGTTCATTTAGGCTAGGTGCGTGGGGAAAATCATGCTTTGTACTTCCCAAGCCAGGAGCTAATGCTGTGGAGAGATCAGCCTCTCGAATGCTAGAAATCCAATTTTTCAATAAAGAAACCTGGCTTCGCTTCAATTTCTTCTCGATCAAAGTTTATGTTCTTATCAGTTAATCATCATAATAATTTATAGAGAACTAGAAAGAGAGATTTAAGTAGATATAGTGAGAATTAGGGTGGAGATGGCTAGTGTAAACCCCTTCATTTTGTCCTCTTAATACATTTTATCTATTACTGTCTTCCTTCATCTTATGATCCTTCATAAGCCATCACTTAAAAATTCATTAAATGCCATGTTTTTAGGCCTAATGGGTTTGCTATTGAACAAAACACTGTGTAGAAGTGCATTCCAAATTAAGTCCTCAAAACCTATGACATCAAATAAATTAAGATCATGATTATAAAAATTTAAAATGCCGACACTACCCTCTCCCACTACACGCCCAATTCACTCCCACCAACCCACCCATCTAGCTCTTTCCCCTAACACCACACCCACATGCATGATGCACTCTAGCCTCATTTTTTTCTTTTCCTTTTTGGTTTAATTTGCAATCACCTTCAGGTTTCTTTTTGTACTTTTGTCATATAAACGTCAATAACCCTTCATTTTTCATCTTTTAAATAAATTAAATTTTTTTAATTTTCAATTTTATTAGATTTTTTTTTTTACTATTTTAAAAATATACTTAACTAAAACTTTTACTTTATAATTCTTTTATTTATTCATTTATTTTATTTTCTTTTACTAGATTTTTATTGTTTTTGTAATAAATGTAGTAAAGTAAATTAATTTTTAATACATAAAATAATTTCTTAAAATTTTATTTATTTATTTATTTTTGCCCATCATGCAAATATGGTCAGCATCAATGTTTAAAAGGTAAGGACATAGGAGGGATCCCGTATTGAGTCATAAGAGGGCATGTATTTTTACTACATTGTACCTAAAGTGTTTAGATTTAAATTTTTTGTTTTAATATTTTTAAATTTTAATTTAATTAATTTTACTACATAATTTCTAAATTTGAAAACCTACTTAATAAAAATGCCATTATTTTCAAATTTACATTTATTCAATATTACTACTTTTTAATTATATATTTTTTGAATGATACTTTAATATGTATTTTATTTTTGGTGTGATTAAGGAATTAAAATAAATTGGATTTCAATATATAAATATATTCACTTATAACAATTACGTTAGCAACAGAGAACAATATTAACATTAATAAATGTCTATTATATAAAAATATTATATTTCATTTCCTATTTATAATAAATTTTAGTTATAATGTTCGTACTATGATCTATTTTTTAAATATTTTTACACTCAAATTTTATAAAACTAAAGTTTTAAGAAATATATAAAAGCTTGAAAGTTTAATAGGACTAAGCAACCTAACCAAGAGGGGGGGTAAATTGGTTTTCAAAAACTTTTTGCACAAATGCAATAATAACATTGAATTAAAGAGACAAGGATAGAGAAAGCAAAACTCGAATTTATAGTGGTTCGGCATAACCTTGCCTACGTCCACTTCTCCTTAACCTTCAACCGGTGAGGGTTCCACTAGTGGCAAGCTCCAACCTAAGCTTATTTCTTTATACTTGGATTATGGCTCCAATGAACACCTCTTTAAGCTATACACACTCAAAGTTCCAAGCTCCAACTCGAGCTTGATCATACTCGATTTTCGTTCCAATGGGCTTTTCACACCTCAAGCTATACACAATTCTGAAGCTTTCTACTTAAGCATCAATGAAACACTTTCTCAAGCTTCAAGATATTTCAAATACAACTCAAGCTTTATGAATGACAAAGATGCACTTGGCTAATATGCACATGTAACGAATGCACTCACAATCTTAGTTTGAAAATTAATTCATAAGAGAAATGATGCTCGAGAGGATATATATTAAGTCCATATGCAACAAAAGTGGACCCTCACTCTATTTATAGAGTAGGAACTTATCATTTGCCAACCGCCACCGATATCAGACACTCAGCCGCCAACCAAGGTATCACGTAAATGTTATTGTTTTGTAATCGTTGGAATTCGACCGTTGGACCAACCAGTCAACTGTTTCACACAACTGGTCGACCGTTTCATCCGGTTGACATCAATCGATCGACTGGTACTGTTCACAAGACCGGTTATTGTTCACACCTCGACTGGTTACCTCTTTAAATGTTCAAATTCATGTTTTGTTTGATTTAAAACACTTGTAAACCTTAGATAAACATTGAAGCTCTTTTTAGGATTATTAAGCCTAAGGTTTTATGCTTAAACTCATGTTTTCAAAATATATGCAATTTAGGATTTGAAAACCAAGTTTGTGAGCGATAATATAAATGATGAGATATCCCCTAAAGTGCACCAATGCATTCATTTTACATGTATTCTTAAGCTATCAAAATCTTACTTTGATGTTTGAGCTGTAATCTTGGCTTACTGTCTTCGTTCTCGACTGAGCTTAACTTCACTTCCAAGAGCTTCGATCAACTACATCGTTGTCATCTTTAGCTTGTATTATTCTCATTTGATGCTTGATCAACTTCAACCTATCACTCAACTCATATTTAACCATTAGTAACCAATAACCTTGATTTGTTATCATCAAAACCTCAACTAGAGGTACCTTTGCCAATCTCCCCGATGATTTACAACCTTAGTTATCTAGGAGGTAATTCCCCCTTAAACCAATGGTCTAAAATAATTATGATAATATAAATTTTAACCAATTCAAATCATTGATGCAATTTACATTTAACCCCTTGATACATATCATGTTCTTTAGCACATAACCTGTAGATGTATATTTTTCTCCCCTTGCAAACATCAAAAGGAGCATGGGTTTAGACATAAAGATATCTCCCCCTTTAAAAGTGCATTTAAGTAAGGGTTAAGAGTTTAAGGAGTTAGAAATTAAGCACAATCATTTTTCAAGCAATATTTGACATTTAAGTCATTCAACCAATTTTTCACAAAGAGATGACTCCTAATTGTGCTTGCTCTCTAAGTTAATGATATCAAGTCCCTATATTTAGTTTGATCAAAGGGCTTACCTTTCTCATCCATGTCAAGCTTGATGGATGAGCCCTCATTTTTAACTTCTTTGATCCCTATAAGAGAAAATTACGAAGCTTTGGGAACCCAAATCTTTTTGGGTCCTTGGTGATTAGTGACCATTGATTTTTCAACCCAAACCTTCTTTGACTTAGAGGTTGAGACCTTTTGGGATCCATTTCTAAGAGGACAAGTACTACTAATGTGTCCTCCTCTACCACATAAATTGCAAATGGTTGATGGACTTTCACTTGTGGATTATTTAACAGTAGTTTTTGAAATATTTTTCATTATTTGAAGTTTTGTATCCTAGTCTCTTTTCCCCCCAAAAACACATTTTTTGGCTAGCTAGGATCATTTCAAAAGCCTTTGTCCACATGAGAATTTTAAGTGGTAAGAACCAAATCCATTCATTCTTTTGAATAGTTCTCATTTACCTTTTCTGCTATAGAAAATTTGAGGTTTCAACTTTTGAAAATTTTCTTTATTTCATCAAGTCCTTGGCTCAAAACTTTCTTCTTAAGTGAGGTGTTGTTTCTATCAAACTTGCAGTGTAGGGCTATACACCATCATATTCAAAACTAATATCATCATCAGAATCGAATCAGAATTAGAATTTACCTTATCTTGATCTTCAAAAGCCATGAAGCACATGTTGGCAAATTCATTCTCGCTTTCATTATCGGATGAGTCTTCACTTTGACTCCATGTTGCCATCATAGCTCTTCTCTTTTCTCTCTTGGCTTTGTAGAAAGGACAATCATATTTGATATGACTAGGTTTCTTCCACTTGTAGCAAGTTACTTCTTTAACCCCTTCTCTTTTCTCTTTTTCTTCTTTTGAAGGACCTTTCTTCTTGTAGTTGCTTCTTTTATTGTAGGTCCTTCCACCAAATTTATCCTTCATTATTAGCTTTTGTATTTTCTTTGAGATGTCGGCAATATCTTCTTCCATGTTATTGAACTTTGCTTCCTCAACGATCTTTACTTCTCGAGCTTTGAGCAATGCTTCGCTTTCCTCTCGTATTTCTTTTCGCCTTGTGATTTTCATTTCATGTGCCATCAAGGAACCCAGAAGTTCTCAAGAGGTAGCTCTTTCAAATTCTTTGCTTCCGTTTTGGAATTCCATTTGGGAGGTAGGCATCTTAGAATTTTAGATACTTTGTCTTCTTCACTTACCCTTTTTCCTAAGCCTTCGAGACCATTTACAAATATCTCAGAAACCTAGTAAACATCTCAACAATAGATTCATGAGGTTTCATTCTTTGAACATTTCATAGTCATTTTCAAGAATTCAAACTTTTGAATCTTTTACTTCATTGTCTCTTCAGCTGCACTTTAGCATCCTCCAAATCTCTCACTTTTTACATCGACCGTATTCTATTATACTCATTTCTATCCATACACGACAAGAATATAAATAGCTCTAGAATTTAATTGAAATTTTCTATTTTCTTCTTCACTATATTCGTCAAGGGTTTTCTTTATTTTACCTCCATCAACTTCTTTGTAGGAAAGGTGTAACCAAATAAGCTTGTTTTCCATATTTCCAAATCAAGAGATTCTAAAAACCAAGTCATTTTGTTTTTCCAAAAATGATAATCGGACCCGGCAAAGAAAGGTGGTTTATTTATGGGAAAACTTTCGGCTTGAAAAAGACTTGTGCTAGTTTTGGTGCTAGTACTAGTGCTGGGGCCATTTTCCTTTTGTGACGATTAAATCTTAAAAAATAAGAGGCCTTGCTCCGATACCAATTGAAAGTTTAATATGACTACAACCTAATCCAATATAGGGGGTGAATTGGTTTTCAAAATCCGCATTTAACTGAGTTAATAAATCTTAATTTAAATGCAATAATAACATTAAATTAAAGATATAAGGATAGAAAGGAGGGCATATTTGTCTCATCAAAATATATGTCCTTGGGCTTAATTTGGATGATTTAGTGGATTCTTTATGAAATAGAAGGGTCCATCTACCCCTAAATCATAATTCCCCCAAATCCATTTTTGAGCCTTCATTATGTTTTTTTTGATAAATAAAAGAGATTGTATTAGGAAGGCGCTAAAATAGTGGCTTAGAAGTTACAAAAAGAAAGGTAAACCTTCCCCCCAAATAATAATAACCAGTCAAGCCATACAAAAAGCAGCCCTACTCATTTTCAACCTACCCAATCAATAAACCCAACTATATTTGAAGGGCCATCCTGTATAAATTTTTTAGCTTCTATCCAAAGGAGAAAAAGAGAGGTTTTCTCCCTTTGTAAAGAAAAAACTCATCATTGAAAACAATCCTATTCCTAGCCTTCCAAACTGTCCAAAACAAGCAAAAAGGTACACCACGCCACACCTTTCTTTTCAGCTTCATGGAGACACCCTTCAACAACTCAAGAGGGTATCCCCGATAGTCTTTGTTTTTACCCACACAACCCTAAAAATAGAGAACAATAGCTCCCATAACACCCTCGTCTTTACATAATGAAACAAGAGATACTCCACATTCTCCTCGCCCTCAAAACAAAGGTAGCATTTATTCGCAGCAAAAGAAACAACCTCAAGCCGGCTCATTAGTTAATATCTTTCCGTATGGCCTCCCAAGCAAAAAAGCAAATCTTTGGTTATACACAAGACTTCCAAACCAAATCTCAAGGGAATGACTCAGGGAATCTAGGCCTTAAAGCCTTATACAAAGACTTAACCGAGAAAACACCGTCTCTAGTCTCTTTCCAAATCAACTCGTCTTCCATCACATCAATCACTGTTGCCTTACCAATAAGAGAATGAAATCTTTCCACTTCCCAAACATTAAGGAGTCTAGTGAAAAGGGGGTTCCACCCTTCGCCATGCTCAGGCCCACACAACAGCTCACTCACCCAAACATCTTTCGACCGCCATAGAAAACACTAGGGAAGCTGAATCGCACAAAGGCTCTTGCCCACACCACGTGTCCTTCCAAAATCTCACTCTTTGTCCATTTCCTACCACAAAAGATACCTTATCATTGACTAGAGGGCACCATCTCCTAATTGCCTTCCACACCCTCACACCATAACTTTCTCTCACTTTGCCCGAACACCCCCACCTGTTGCTCCCCATACTTTGCTCTTATTATATCATTCCATAATGCCCCCCTTTATGTCGGAAAGCGCCACAACCACTTGGAAAGTAACGCCTTATTCAAGCAACCCAAATCCTTCACTCTCAACTCTCCATCCTGCTTGTTTAAACACACTGTTGCCTAATACACTAGGTTGGGTTTTTTCTCCGAACAACCCCCTCCCCACAAGAAATTTCTCTTAATCTACTCTAATCTTTACCGTTGTTTGGTAAAGATCTATGCAGGTCTCTATGCAGGTCTTGTATTGAGTTGTAAAATTGAACGGTAAAGACATTAATACAAGAGGCCCACAAAGAGGAACAACGGTAAATTAAGTCCCATAATGTCTCTTCCAAACTCTCTTCATTCTAAAAAAATCCTTGTATTTTTTTCTTGCCAAACCATCACACCACAACGAGACAAGCAATTGCCATAGAGTATTGCCTTTGATTGAATTTCCCAAAGGACCCAAACCTCTAAAAGCAATGATAAACATATCTACAACCCTCCTTGGAGGAACCCACTCTAAACTTGGTAGATTGAAAAGCTTGTGTCGTAGCCCAATAATGAAAGGACAACATAGGAAAAGGTGATTGATCACTCCCATCTGCCAGACAAAATGCACCACTGAGCCCTATGATTTGTGGTTGTCTTGACTATAGCATATTGTTGGTGTTTATCTCTATATGCTACTAACCGAGCAAAGGTCTTAACCTTTTCAAGGGGCTTTTGATTTCACAAAAACTTGGCTAGTGTGAACAAGGTGAGATGGAGGAATCTTGATAAGGTTAAGAAAAAGATTTGTTAGTAAACAAACCCAAGGATGACAAAGACCAAGCTAATGAATCTGCAATAGAAGAATATAGACGCATTGAACTAAAAGAGCACATAAGTCCCTAAGGGAGTTCCATCTCCATATACGTGAGATTGTGATGGAAATTTAGGTTCTAAATGGAGGGAGGAGAAATGCCAACTACTCCTTAAATGGAGATTTTTTTTAAATATGAATAAAACTTTAAAGCTTCAGATATTGTGAACAAATAGGTTGGTCATCCTACCATAAATCTTCCTAAAAATGGATTCTCTTCCAATTTTCCACGACGAGAATGGTAAATTGAGAAAACAATTGAAAACCTTGAGCTATGGCCTTACAAGGACATGTATGACCATCTAACCACCATATTATGGCCAATGTGGGCTTCTTTTTCCTCTTTAAATTGCTCTAATATGTAGTTCTTTTAGATGCATATCCTTTGTAGTACCCATATTGAGCCATGCGGATGGATTTTATTACGCTTGTCATTTTCTAACATTACACTTCTTTTTTTAAAAAAGATGTAGAGCTTATTTGAGAGTGATTTTCAGAGGGCCTAAGAGTGCCTGTGCTTCATAACGCTTGGCCATTTCTTACAAAATTTAGATGTTTGTCAAACTTTTGAAAATTGCTTTTAAAAATCTGCAGAATCACTTTGTAAGTGATTCTTCCAACAATTACCTTTTTTTTTTAATAAATTACATTATAAAAAACACTATTAAAGTACCTTTTTTAAACTTCATATTCAAACACTATGACTATTGTTAAAGACATGATATTCATATTAAACCCAAATCCTACAAAGCCTCAGCCTTGTAAGAAATGGATTGCTTAACATGCAGACGCGGTTGGTTTAAGAAGAGGTCATGGCTCAATCCACTTCTCCGCACTTATTTCTCATTTTGCTGACTGAAGCTCCATGTGGCGACTCAAGCCGGCTGTTGACTCTCCACATGCAGTATTGGCCGCACGTAAGTGGGAGGGTGTTAAAAGATGATATTCATATTAAACTCCAAATTTTATGGTGTTTCGAGCTTTTGGGGAGAGTTATTGTTTAACAACTATGTTTGGTTTCTAAAAAATTAGAGGGAAAATGTAAGGAAAAGAAAATAGAGAAGAAAAGAAAGATGAAAGAAAATAAAAAACATAGTTGAAGTCAATAAATTATTTTTGTTTGCTACTTCACATTTATTTTAATTATTTTAATTCATCAATATAAAGATAAAATACTTTAAAAATATAAAAGATTCTAATTATGTTTATCTTTCTTTAAAAATTTAATATAAGAACCACACTCCCTGGGACTTCTTTTCTAGGGGACATGGGTCCAAGGGAACTCACCTGGGAGCGGTCAGGGGGCTCGGGCGGCCCTTCTGTGAGCCGGTGGTTACTGCTTCGACTTAAGCAAGTTAGTGGATCTTGGGAAGAGCCACTTGCAAGCTGTATCATGAAATGAGAATAATAAAATAATCATATTCCTCCCCCACAAGTGAGTTCATCTTATAGACAAGAGGAACTCACTTGCCAGCTGTCGAAGTAATAAGGAAAATGCAACATAAGTGATTTGCTTTCAAAACTAGTCTAATGGATATGCTACTAACAAAAGTGCTACAGACTAGGTATGCTTTAACCAGAATCACTCCCAAATGGACTCCTAGGTTAAGCCTTACCACCATGGTAATTCTTGTATTATAAAAATCTAAGCTGACCTGACAGTGCTGCTAATTATACTGCCTGTATGTAGGAAATAGATGAGCTGTGTGATGAATGGGTTCCAGAATCTCTTATTCCCCATCCTACAGAAGAGATGCAGTGTGAACCTCCAGTACTGGAAAGGTAAAATACTTGTTACTTGTTACTTTAATCATCTTATTTCTAATGAAAGAAGTTCTTGTGGTTCTTGTCAAATTTTTAGCTCTTTGTCCTTATTCTATCCCACTTTTAGGTTAAATTCATGGAAAAAAATTTCAGTTATAAAGTTCTGTTCTTTTTCAAACTTTTGAAGAGTTTTTCTGATGTTATGACATGTTGCTCTATTTTTATTACTCCAAAATTTCCAGTATTTCTTTCTTGGAGTTTTCAATGAACTACTTGTTGGATTTGGATTTTTTCTATTTTCCATCAATTTTATACTGTTTCACATATAATCTTAGTCCTTGATTCAAGGTTTTGAAATATAGACACAGAATTGAGTCTGAGAAGCTTCTTATTATTCTTGAGGAAAATATTGAGGGCTTGTTTGGTTCATGCTTTTGAAAATTGTTCGTGAGAATACCATTTTGGTGTTTGATAACTGCCTTTCGCTCTCTGAATTTAAGCCGTCTTCTACGCTTTTCGTAACAAAAACTTAATCAAATGTGGCTCTGTGTATTTTCCTGTTCTCCTTATTTTTTCGTAACAAAACAAGTTTTCAAAACCAAAACAATCAGGCCTTGAGGTTCAGCTAAATTTCTGAAGAGATTTTCCACAAATCAGTGGCATCCTGCTCATAAATTGCCTTTTATGCAGTGCTGCAGGACCACATACATGGTAATCAATGGCAAAGAAGTTGTGAACTTTATCAGCAAATTATCTTTGGATTGATTGGACATGAGAAGTTACTATGAGGCCCTATTGTTTACCAATCTTTGTTTTGATAACTTTACTTAAATATAGGAATCACGCAATTATTCAGGAATCATGCACCAGTTGCATTGAAGAAATATGGTGTTGGTTCTTGTGGTCCTCGTGGTTTCTATGGAACAATTGGTAAGGCTTAATATTACTTTTAAGCAAACTACACATATGGTTGTTTCTTTTTCTGTTTCCTTTTTATCATGGAAAGAACACTTAATTACAATTTGTATTTTGTAGATGTGCAACTGATCATGAGGCCATGATAGCAAAATTCTTGGGCAATTCTGATTCAATACTCTATTCTTATGGACTTTCCACCATGTTCAGTGCAATACCAGCATTTTGTAAAAAAAGAGATATCATTGTTGTGTGAGTCCATCATATGTTGACTTTTAATCTTTGGTTATCTGGATAGCATTAAATGTTAGTATGTATTGCAGCTATTGCCTATGAAGGTAAATAGTATTTTATGTATTCTGATCTTCAGCTTTTTTTTTTCAATACTAGTTTTTATTTTAATGCAGTATCATGGTCAGGCAATAAGAAGAACACAGAAAGAAAGTAAGAAAATCAAGGTTTTGTTTATTTCATTATCCAGTTTATTTTAAAAGAATGTGATGTTGTAAGATTTGGTTTGCATTTTAGCTCTTGCTTTGGACTCATTGTTCAGACTTACTTAAATTGAATGTGATGTAAGATTTAGTTTCCCCTTTAGGCTGCATTTCAGCTGCTTTTACCTTGTTCCTATTATTGGATCTTATTTATCAAAAAATGGAAAAAAAACTATTAATCCTTATTTATTCTTGCATGCAGTCTTTAATTTATTTTAATTTTTGCACTAGGCAGTTTGACTTTTTCCTTGTGTTTCTCATTTCTTCTGATCTTTCATGATATTGTGTCTGGTTTGTTATGGAATTATCTATTATTTTGCCAGTGCATATGTCATATCTCGATTGGGTCTCTTGTTGATTTTGTTATAGTGTGTTCTTTTGTAAAGTATAGCTGACAAGAAATTTCTGGTATATGTTTGTATCTCTACTTAAAATATATCTTTCTATTTCTAGGATGAGGGAGTCCATTGGGGAATTCAAAATGGCCTTTATCTTTCTAGAAGTACAATCGTGCATTTCAGGCACAATGACATGGAGTCTTTGCAAAATACTCTAGAGAAAGTTACTGTGGAGAACAAGAGGGTTAAGAAGCTGCGGCGTTATATTGTGGTTGAAGCTGTGTACCAGGTATTTTCTGTTGGTTATGCATTTTAACTTTTACCCATGCCAAAGAAATACTTGAGCACAGATGCGTACATATTTTACACTTATCGCGTATGAGATCCCCTATCGCCTCCTACAAATGGGATCAGGAAAATTGAATATTGGTTTATAGAGATCACCTTGTGGTGGCTGCCATATTGAGATTGTCTTTTCTTAGTGAATGGAGAAGTAAAAAATTTCTCATAAGACGCAAGTACTCACACTGGTCAAAAAAGAAAAAAAAAAAAAAAGAGAAAAAAGATGCAAGGATTCACAATTCTTCTTCATCCTTTCTTTGTTCCAGGTTAGAGGTTAGAACTAAAGTGGCTTCCTTAGAGTGGAGAAACCACAATTGGAAACCCTTATGGGCCATTTTTACACCTCAATGTTCAAATGACCATTTTTGTATGTATTGTTACATTGCTTCTCTAGCTTGCCTGTGAAGGAGTCTTGGTCTGTCCTTCCTTATATCTCTTTTCCCAGTAATGTTCCTCGATTACAATAAAAACTCTATTATAAAGATAAATATATCAAATTTATACACCAGAAACCACTTGCTTGGTGCCTTTGGTATTTATGGAAAGATGTTCATGTGTACAAATAATGGAATATTTTATCTGATACTTACTGAATGTTCTGCCCATGTGGATCCTGGATTAACGGTGGAAAATCGTGATTGCTTAAAGATGAATGAAGACATTGCTTATCTTTCTTGTTTCTATCTTTAAGATGAATTAAGATGTTTGTTTCTGTCGAAAAAAAAAAGAAAAAAAAGCAAGATTGAACTTTGATGATGGCTTTGCTTTCCCGGACAGCTCATAGTTTTTACAAGTACCAAGCACTTGAGGCCTAGCTCAAGTGGTAAAGGGTTGTGAAGGGTTTGTGGTAGGTTCTAGGTTCAAGTCCCATTGGGTATATATATAACAAATGCCCAAATCTGTAAAAAAAAAAAAAAAAAAAAAGCCTTCTTGTCCAAACAGCCACTAATGCTGTGTTGTGGGCTATGGAATCAGTCCTGCATAGGCTGGAAGATAAGCAGCTACATAGTTGCAAATGCAAATATATTTAATTGATTATCCCATGATACTTTATTTTTAATCTCAAATGTTGATGTGCTTGCATATCTGCAATCAGAAAGAAGGGAAATTCTCTCTGTTGCTGCTAAAAATGATAAGAACAGAGTTTTAGTTCTAATAGAAAAGTTTCACACTTCATTTTGATTTGTGCTAATGCAGGCCGGCCATATATGATTGCTTTCATTATTATATTGTGTATATATGTGTGTGTGTGTGTGTCTTTCCATTTTAATGAGATTTTAGAAAATCTAAATGGAGAAACATGGATTCTCCAAATTGATAAAATGAAGTTAAATCAAGTAAAAGATGTGTTTGTGGTTTCAAATTCAGCAATTTTTCTCATTCAGCATTCTTCTTTTTTCATTTGTATTGTGCTTTGAAGTCGACATCATGGTTCTTTTTTTCTTTCTTCTTTTTCTTCTTCCAACTTTAAACCATCTTGTTGCCTTAGTGCATCTGGTTGGTACTCCAAGTTATCCATAATTCTGAGAATGCTACAATATTCTGTGGACTCGACTTGTCCTTTCTTCCTTCAGTAAAGAATATTTTTAGATGAGATTCAATTTTCAATTGTATTTTTCCCTACTCATCCAAACTCATATTTATGTGTTTCTTGTATTCTTCCACGCTTTATGTTACGGGGTGTTTTACATTTTGCTTCTGATGGAATACAATCAATGCAAAAGAAAGGATTATTAATCACTGACATTACATAATCTCCGCTTCTAGAACTATACTATCTCTTTATTGCTCTGTCATTTCTTATGATAACCTTTTAATATATTGATTTCTGAAATTTCTAGAATTCTGGCCAAATAGCTCCATTGGATGAGATTATCAGATTGAAGGAGAAATACCGCTTCCGTGTCTTATTGGATGAGAGTAACTCATTTGGTGTATTGGGGAGCACTGGAAGAGGTCTCACTGAGTTCTTTGGGGTGCCGGTACGTTTTAAGAACTAACTTCTAATCAGGAATTAACCCTCCCTTCATGATTCCATGGTTGTGGGGTATTGCAGACTGAGAAGATAGATATTATAACTGCTGCCATGGGACATGCATTAGCCACAGAAGGAGGATTCTGCACCGGAAGTACTCGAGTCATTGATCATCAAGTATGGAAAAAAGATTGAAGTTCTTTACTAGCTGATTACTATGTGTGTGTGTGTGTGTGCGCGCATGCGTGCGTGTACTTATTCTGATTTTCATTACTTAAATTTTGTTCCAACTTAGTAGTATTGATACCTCAGGCTATGCTATGCTTTGCAGCGTCTGAGCAGTTCTGGGTATGTCTTCTCTGCTTCTTTGCCCCCCTATCTTGCAAGTGCAGCCATTACAGCTATTGATGTCCTGGAGGAAAATCCTGATTTGATTGTGAAGCTGAAGGAAAATATTGCTGTATTATGGCAAGGTTTGTTCTTATCTTGCTATCAATCTAACACCAAGGTGGTGGCCTCTGCCTTGCTGAATCTCAATGTGTTCTATCCATGCTATTTGACCTCATTATTTTTCAAGAAGTTTGCTTTAGGTTTTTTTTTTTTTTTTGACATCTATTTACTTCGCAATGCATTACAGTAATTTGTTCCTTCACAAATTTGTCCTCTCTGGGACTCGAACCCTAGACCTCTCCCCTCCCTATATCCGTTTGAGCTCTTAACCACTTCTGAGCACAGCATGGCTGTTTTAGTTTACTATGTTTCTTGGTGTTTTCAATGTTTCCAAGGGGAAAAGAAAGAGGAAAAATTCTCTTTTAGTTGAATGGCTTTGCCAATGGCTCTTTTCTCCAAACCAATCCATACTGAAAACAGGACTGGGTTGTTAGAAGCTGTAGAGAAGTAAAGCAAAATGTTTATTTTGCTTCTAACTGTTGAATACTTCGGAAACTTTCTGTTTGGTTGACATAAAGCCAAAACAGCAACATGTTGCTGAGTGTGATGATTTGTGCTAATTCGGTTTTTTCTTGTTCAATGGATGGGTAGGAATCTATTTTTTTTGTTTAGCTTCTTGTCGGTTCTAACCTTTTTTATTGGTTCTAAATATGTTGCACAAATGCAGAATTGTCAGATATAAAATACCTTTCAATAGCAATCCCCTATCACCCATAGTCTTTCTCAGGCTAGAGAATTCAACAGGTTCTTTAAAGAATGACCTGCACCTGCTTGAAGATATTGCCGATCGTGTAAGATATCATTGTTTCTCTGAATCCATCTGCATCACATGCTGATCTCAATCAACATCCCCAATGAATCCATCTCCAAATGTTTGATCTTTTGCAGATGCTAAACGAAGACTCTGTTTTTATTGTGGCTTCCAAGAGATCCACACTTGATAAATGCCGTTTGCCTGTCGGAATCAGACTATTTGTATCTGCTGCACATACTGAATCTGATCTCTTGAAGGCTTCTGAATCTTTGAAGAGAGCTGCAGCATCAGTGCTCGCTGGGTCTAGCTGACAGGTGCATGCTAGATCTTATTTTTTAACGTCGTTGTCATTTAACTCATTGAACTATTTATTCTGTCATGCCAAGCCAATGAAGAAATGACGCCCCCCACCCACAACCACCACCAAAAAAGAAAAAGAAAAAAAAAGTCTTGGGGATCTTGATAATTTATGCCACACTTTTAATTTTTCCTTTTTTCTTTTAAATATTTAACATTCAAGCAGAGTAGAGCCGTTAAAAATGCAGGTGTTTTTTTCTTGAGGTAATGTCTATTAATTATTACTTAGAGATTGATTGTGGCTTGTGGAAGTTGTTGTTGCATATTACAGTATTCTTTTTTTATGTTAATCCTTTGATAAAATAGATAGGGGATGATCATTGTTGTTCCTTATTCTTATGTTTTTTAGTTGTAGGAAAATATAGGTTATGTTTGGTTCCTGAAAATTTAATTTTGATGAAAATGTGGGGAAGAAAATGAAGAGGGAAAATAGAAGAAAAAAAAGAAAAAAAAAAGAAAGGGAAAAATAAAATAAAATTGTTTTCAAAATATTAATTATATATTGTATTTGATTTCTTCTGTAATTTTCGTTGAGAAACCAAACGCAAAAAAGTTGTTTTCCTTGTCATTGTTTTTCCTAGTATTTTCAGAAACTGAACGTATTTATTAAGAAAGAAAAGAAAAATGGTAAGTAGCATATTTTTCTGCTTGATTTATTGGACACAGATATGGAAAAAACAAATATAATTAAAATTGTTTAGAAACTTATGCCCTTTTTTAAAAATTAAGTTCTTTATTCTTAAATAAAATGAATTTCAAGTAATATATAAAATAATTTATTAATATTAAATTAATACATAATACTAAATAAACTTTTATTTATTTTATCTTTGTTTTTCAACTTGTTAAATATATAATATAATATGATATTTATTAATTTATAAATTATATTTTGTTTTTATTATCATATGAAATTTTATATGTGAAAGAATTTAAAAAAAAGAAAAAAAAAAGTTAAACAAGAAGGTGTATGGTTATTAGGAATAAGAAAAACAAGTAAACGTGTGAGTTTGGAATAGAGTCCGTTTCATTACCATCCCTGTAAAATGCATTCTGTTAGGGTATTTGCCTTAGAGTGTTTAAGAATTTTCGTGCTTGGACATTGGCATTGCTTGAGAATTATTTCTTTTATCTGATAAAATTGCAGTTATAAATTCCGGTTTAATTTTTTTTTTTGTTTAAAACAAAAAGAGCATTATAAAATCATAATTAATTTTGAACCGAAGCTTAAAACTACAGTTGATTTTAAATATAGGATGAAACTCTTAACATGAACATTCAGAATACCTACTGGAAACGATAAACATGAACATTCTTAACATGAACAGTCTTACCATGAACATTCAGAATATCCAGTGGAACATTATTTTTTATCGTTTCGTTTCCATTGGCATCATCTGTGGGAAAATTTTCCCACCAACCTCTCTCAATTGCCTAGCTAAGACGGTAGAACTCGCCATCCAACCCAATGCCCATGATGGAGGAACGTCTACTACTGTCGGAGCAAATGTTTAAGGATCAACGAGCTCCATCGCCAGTGAGGTCGGGCGCCCTCCTTTAACGGCACCAATGCCACCTTAAGGGAGGAGAACACGCTCGCGCAATGGATGACCATCCCTTGAACCAATCATACGCCACCACCATCCTGCGGCACGCACATGAATTTCCTCGTCACAATGGACCTCTAGATCAGCCTCTCGAATGCAAAGGGGACAAAGCTCCAGAAGGAGCCCTCGAGGGAGCCCCCAACCGACAAAGATCGAACTAACAGGACCCGATCCGCCCTCATCTGGGCAGCAGCTCCCCACCGCCGAAACAGCCGTGCAGGGAGAAGGAGACCTGCACTCAACTGGCTCCGGGACCCCCCGCACAACCTAGAACCGACCTCGGTGTCGGATGACATATCGACCTCTCCGTCTGCCCGCCAGCCTCACCAGGATGCCCCTTCGCACTTCATGTTGCCCAAGTTCCTAATATACGATGGATTGGGAGACTCGCTCGATCATTTGATACATTTTTGCCATATCATAATGCTACAAAGCGTTAATGAATCCCTCCTGTGCAAGGTGTTCCTATCCACTATGGCCGGGCTAGTGTTGTCTTGGTTCCACCGACTTTAGCCTTACTCAGTAACTTATTTTCATGCCATGTTTGAGAAATTTGTCACCCAATACATGTGTTCAATTAGGAGAAAGCAAAACGTGACCAGCCTGCTTCATGTGGGAATGGGGCGATACGAGTCGATCGTAGACTCATACAACAGTTGGGGGTAGTGATCCTACGCTAGACGCGCTTGAACACTGTATACAAAGGATGCAGCAGCTGGAATGTCAGCTCTGGCCTCAACACTCAATTTTTCGACGTGCTATTTCAGAGGGGCAACTAGTATGCCTTAATGGAATATGGAAGAGACAAATAAGAGTCTCAAGACTTGTAAAGAGATAGACCCTAAGGAAGGAACAGTCGAGGAGGAAGTCAGGGTCAAGATGACCATGAGGACCCGTGCCAGGAGCTCCTCCGATTCCGCCGACCCCGACTCAACTCCTCCTACTTGTGTAAGCCACGGAGGGATTTACTTGGCCAAGCTCGCAAAAAGGCAACGTAGACCGGAGGGACAAGTCTAGGTTCTGTGAATGCCATAAAGAGCACGGGCACCTTACCGACTAGTGTTACGAGCCATAGAAGTTGCTAGAATCCATGGTCCGAAGAAGACACCTCCAGAAATACTTCGAGGGGCTAGGTAGAGCAGCCGCCCTGGCTAACTCCCGACCCGTAATCAACACAATCCTTACCACTCTGACTGCAGCGCAGATGAGAGATCGACCACCCTCAAGGCCTTGGTAGCCAGAGTTCAATATAGTTTCGCCCCAAGTAGCATACATCCCATGGACAGGATCATGACATTTTCTGAGTGCCGCTTGAGACAACTATCCACACCAAATTAAGATGTCTTGGTCCTCACCTTGGAAGTTGGTAACCACCTGATGCAGCGGGTCTTGATTGACCATGGAAGTGCAGCTGACCTACTTTACCTCTTAGCGTTGATCCGGTTGGGGTATCAACTTGATAACCTTTCTGGCCAAGCGCAGCACCGGTAGTTTCAATGGAACCTAAAACCACCTCGCCAGGCAGTACGCCTGCCTTCGCGTAACCTGGCTACGACACTGTCTCTTCAACACCATTCTAAAGCCACACCCGATTGATGCCACATGTCCCTTCCTTCCTCCTATCACCAAACTCCCTTGGGGCAAATCGATATTCAGGGAGACCAAAAGGCTACCATAGCATGTTTTGCGGTGGAACCTCCCCAAGATGGTCACCCCCAAATAGCATTGACAGCTTGAGGCTGTCTAAACAAGCAAGACAACACCCCGTAGTGCGGAAGCCCTAAAACCTATCCTTTGTTCGCCTAACAGACCGAAAGGTGTTAGTCTCGAACTTTCATTTCCCAGCCATGATGATGAGTTTTCGCTCTTTCACGCAGAGCGCTCGCACTTGTTCGCTCGGGTCCCATCATGACATGTCGTATCCGAGCGTAGCGCGCAACACCACCTTAACAATAGGTCACATAAGTCTGGCATGACAGTGGCTGAGACGCTTCCACCCACAACACCACGATAAATGAAGAGGAAGTCGACAAAACTTCTTGCTACCGGTTTCATCCATAAGGTTCATTACTCCCGGTGTAGCCAACATTGTGGTAAAGGTTAAGAAGAACTGGTGCACAGCTGAGTGACTATTCCCTTCTAACGTATCCTCGGGCTTCTCTTCGCCCAAGACATTTGGCCACCCTTGCCTCCTCACCAATACCCGATCTTATTATCCTCGCCTCAAACTACAATTGGTCCCTCAACGGATGTACCATTGTAGTCTCTCAGTTTTCTTCGCCCACTCGATTCTTTCGGCTGCATAAAAGGCATCCTTTCGCTCTAGTTCTTTTTGGTGGATGCTTTGAAGCTAAGCCATGGCCTTTTCCATCTCTGCCAAATCAGCCTCCAACTTCCTTGCCTTCTTCAGATCCACACCTGCCGCCCACTCCTTCCACGAGTAAATTACCCCGCCGCATTCTTCGCCGCTTCGAGCTCGAGCACCCGAGATTCGCCAGACTTCTGCTCTTAGAGAGCCTAATCATGTCTCGTATAGTAAAAGTCGATTGAAGTGCAACACACTAAGGTAAAATCTATAACTAAAAATGAAGTGCGTATAAGGGCCCATTTTGAAAGGAGAGCACCTCCTACCACTCCTTCTGCATGCATCGCCTCCACGAGGAGAAAGCACCGCATCGACTCCCTCCATCAGGGTCTCCTCATACAGGGATGGATTAGAAAGAAGAGATTCGAGAGAAGACGGGGACGCCAGCCTTCTTGAAAGGGATTCGGTATAGATATCGCCTTACCCTTCCCCTTTGCCCGCGAGGACTGCGGTCAGGCGAGGAATCCGCTGCCTGCAGAAGCTTCAAAATCCCTTCAGACTGTCCAGTCACCCGAGGCTCCCAGAAGAGCACTGTGTAATTGGCTCCGACCTCAATGCTCACAAAGGCTATTCATTCACGCAGCCGGCGGCCATAAGGCCTCACATAAACACTTACTGAGACCCACCGCCACGCCACACATCTGGGCTTTATGGCCGACCGGTTTCACCCCGCTCGCTTCATCAGACGGCCGCCCCGACCGCCAGGCATGGTGGCCAACACCCTTCTTCTTCATAGTCGTCCAGCGCACCGGGCCACAAGTCCCAACCTAACCGGCCTACATGCCCGAACCCGGCTAGCTTCACCTCGATCCACTTCACCCATCTAGCCTCACACCATTAAGCTCAAACCCATCGTGAAGTGAGACTGATACACATATAAAATTTACATACCTTACCAAAAAGTTAATTATTGATTCAACTCGCAACGCCCACAAACCAACAATTTTACCAAAACACTTTACATATTTGGCTCTACATCACAAGAGTTATTACTCAACTCCCAGAACCACTCATAAAAAACCCGTTAAGACAAAAATCTCCTAGAGTTAATCATTTTCACTCTTGCTTTCACCCTCATATTCTCAAGTGCAATGTGTCGACAAGTAATAAATGGATATAAAGTCCGTATATCGATCCTACGTAGATCTCAAGAATTTGAATCTAATCACTCACTACTCAAGCTTCGCATTATTTAATTCATAAAGTGATATTAGAATTCACTTTAAGAAGCCGGAAATTATACAAACACGAAAAGTAAATGAGCAATCAAATAAACTTAATATAAAGAATAAAGAATAAAGAATAGTTAAGAAAACAAATGGACATCAATAATTATCTTTCGTGAGAACACATCATATACCGCTATAGAAGTACCAATTCCCGAGGTTACTACTCGATAAAACTTCTCAATATTTCAGTTTTAAAATCAGTCTACATGCTTAGGCAAGTAAAGCCGATCTCTCCACACTCCACATTTCATTATCTAATTTTTCCTGATTCTTTCGAAGACGTGGAATGAGATAACTACTTTTAAAAGTGATTTCCTTGATCTCGTATTTTTCTTTCGCAATACTTCATACCCATTTTATGGACTGTAAACCTTAGCTCCCAAGTTATCTGGGTCAAGTAAGGATATACAACTTCAGATGCTCTTTCCTCAAAATTAGAATAGACTTCACCCTCTCCTTGATTAGATCTCGCCTAACACGGATCTACTCACTATTCGAATCGAGGTGAACTCTCATTGTTTAAATCAAGCAACCTGTCATCTCTATTCTCGATTTCAAGTGAGAGATTTATCGAAGTAAACTTACAAAGCTCATTAGGATCTCAAATAGCAGGTTAATGCACCTTCGCCACTGTTCATAACTCTTAGGGACTCCGCCTTCTCTCGTGTCACTCGTAGGGCCTCCTTGAAATCGTAGCAATGAGACAAATCTTATAATCTGCATAAGAACCGATATTCAGATCGAAAACAAGAACCCAACACTACAAATAAATTCATAAACTCGAAATTCAAGAGCCGCTGGAAATCATCATGAAAGATAATTTCGACTATAAGATTCACTCTAATGGAAGTCGGATTCCCACCACTCGACCACACCCTACAACATTCCGACTACAAGAATAATCGCAAATGGAAATCGGGAAATTCACCCAGAATCGTCTCGAACTTCAAAGATTCCAGGTAGTAATTTGAAAAGAACGGAATTCTGCATTCAGCTTCTGCTCAGAAAAATACATCCAATTCCAGAAAAGAAAACGAAAACTAAAACGATAAATCTAATCTAATCTCTAACTATCAATATCAAGAAAAAGAAAGAAAAGAAAAGAAAAGAAAACTAAAAGAAAAATAAAGAAAATGAACTTTCGGGCCACCCGCACCTCTCGTCAGGTCGCCGCCAAGCTACTTTACGAGCCGGGTAGTCACAGACATGGTTTCGCCGCCCTAATCCCAATGCGCTTTTTGCGGGATTTCCGCGAGTCGCCCATGTTATCGTTCCGTGTCGCTAACAACTCCTTGTCGCGACATCATCCATGTCGCGACATCGATCTCACGCCGCACATCGCTTTAAGCCTTCGTAGCCTTCAACTTAGGCAGCGCCCCGGACAGCCGCTGATTATCAATCTCACGCCGCGATTATCACTTTCGCTTCTCGTTGTGTTTCAATCGATGATTTCGATGTCGTGACATCAATCTCGCCGCATATCGCCTTAAGGATCTGTGTTTCAATCGGTTTCTCATGATATCGCGACATCAACTGCGGGTCGACAACGCCTTTATTCTTGTAAATTTCAACTGAAGTTTTCTTTATTTCGCAACAACAACCTATCGTCGCGGACATCAACCGACACGATGCTTCAATTCGCTACCGTATCTTTCAACCGATTGCTCTGTTGTCGCGACATCGCCTAAGAACCACAAGCTTCCATTGATTGTTCTCGATGTCGCGATGATCAATCTCGTCGATTATCGCCTTGCACGGGCTTCCGCAGCTTCACTTCTGATGGTTCCGCCAGCCGCGACATCCATCCCTTGTCACAAATCGCCATGACTCCACAGTCTCAATCGTTTCGCTCCCCGATGTCGCTGGCTATCACTTCATATGGTTTTGCGCCTTTGAACTCGGGTTCTTTGTGAGTGTCGCGACATCGATCTCATGTCGCGACACGCCTTAAGTCTTCTCAGCCTTCTTCAATCAGTTCCCGGCGTCGACATCAATCTCACGCCGCGACATCACTTCTTTTTCGCCTTCAATCAAAGCAGGTCCCATGTCGCCACTGATCTTATGTCGCGACCTTAGCTTATGCCTCTTTGAGGTCACTGTTGCTTCTGTCGCACTTCGGGCTCCCTCTCTGTCGCGACAACGCCTCAGCTAACCCGCCATCCTTCCAAACATGTCATAGCTTCAAGTCGATCTCTCAGCTACATTCCTATCCCTTGTCATGACATCGTCCCTGTCACACATCACTTCTTGCGTTTCGCTCAATCCCACCGCCTATCTTAGATCCCCGTCGACCCGCATCAAATTCCTTCAATTTTCCCGATGTCACACTCATAACTGGATCAGAACCCCAAAACTTGCAACATTAGTTACCTGGGCTTGCTTATTTCGCCCCGCTTATTTTCTCGCATTTTTACCCGCTCAAGCATCGTATTTTCCAACGTGATTTTTTTTCTTTTCTTTATACTTCCCAACAAATTTGTGAGTTTCTTCATATTTCGTGATCTTAATTATACTCTTTTACATTAAAATCAACAGAAAATGGACTAAAAATGGGATGACTTTAAGCTCATCACCCATCGACAGCTGATCTTCAACGAGTTCAACCGCATTACTGGACGCCCACACAATAAGTCCGTGACATTCCCCCACTCAATATCTGCGATGCCCTCGCAGTAAAGGCACCTTTCACCGATCTCGCTCGAACAGACCGGCCGCTTCCACTGAGCCATCATCGACCAAGGTCTCGCGCCACACCCTCGGGCCAAAGAGGACGCCCATATCTTCGTGACGCCGTGCAGATCACACAAATTAGCGGAAGGAGCACCTCGTCACTTCCACCAAAGACTCGTCGAATCCTTCCACCCCTAGTAGGCGAAAGCACCATACGCACTACTAGTCAAGAACCTAAGACTCAGGCAATATGGGGAGGAACGCCCACAAATTTTCGAGCACCACTCTGCCATCGGGCCATCGGCGCCTTAGAGAACGACTTCGGCCGCCAGGATCGATAGAAGACAACACCATACTATTGAAGAACTTCTCTGCCCAGCTCGATACTCACTTGTCACAAGCCTACTGCTCACGCGCAGCTACACGCCCTTTGCTACGGCCTCATGATATCACGATCCGGGCCGCACGCCACACATCTTCGCCTGAGGCCACCGGCTTCGCCCGCTCGGGCTCATCGTGGAGAACTGCTCCACCTCCCCACCCGGGCCAGGTGGTAGGCCAACACCCTTCTTCATAGTCGTGTCCATGACCGACAAGCTCCCAAACTTAACCTGCCTAAGCATGCCCGAACTCCAAAGAAGCTTCACTCGATCCACTGCACGCACCATCCGAGCGACCACACCATTAAGCTCAAACCCATCGCCATGCTTGATCTTCAATCAGGCCTTTCAATCACACATGGACGCCACACAATAAGTCCGTGACATCGTTACCCTTGCGCTTCATGTTCCTTTCGTAGGCCAACTCCTCACCTCTTTCAAGCCCGACCCGTATCTCAAGTTTGAATCCACCACTTCCGATTGCGTGTTCCGCTCCGAGGATCGCACTTGTCGGAGGCAAGGATGGAACCCCGCAACATGTCTTCACCAAACCCATCTCCTCAGGCTCCTCTCGCCTGATGGGTTTTATTAGGCTGTTCAATTGCCCCTGGGCATTAGCGCCATCCTGGGGCAATTCCTTACCCTGAACAACATGGGATGAAATCCTCTGTGGTGATCGGGACACGCTCCCTCATATTCTCTGGTGTCAACAATGCCTTGAAGTCTCTCTCGCAGGTCAGACACCGAGAACGCACACCAAAAGGTCGGGAATCAAGAAAGGAGAGATCACCACCGCTTTTCCACAACCATAGTTATCTAAGCACTGTAACACCCATCTCATTCGCACAATGTGATTGAATGAAAAACAAAGAAACATACAAAAAATACAATGCAATAAAGAAGGGACTACAAAAGGGAAGTCGCATTCTGCGCCCGACTTGGACTCTCATGGGTCCAAATTAATCCCAAACCCGAAGCATTAGATCTTCGACTGGATCCCAAGCACGATCACTCATGTTTCGAGGCACATTCTATTAGTGCCCGGCAAATTCAAACGAACTGTATGGCTCGGGTACAAAATAGTACTTACCAAAGATCGACGCCTCTTTATGGTATAAGATAAATGACCTCCTCCAATTTGCATTTGCAGCCGCTTCTATAATCGGGACGACCATCACGCACCCTGTGACAACTCGAATGATATTAACAAGGGTGTGCAACATGCAAACAAGTGTAGTAAAAGAATCAGCACTAACGTCTAGGAGGAGCTCTCGCCTCGATGAAATGAACGTTGAGCCAAGAGGCAAGTTCATCCCGGTTCCCTGAATCGCCCCGCTGGGGCCCGGGATGGCTGAACACCACTCTGGACGCCATGGAAGGAGTATTTCTCCTAAAAATTTTCAACCCGAGCAACCCCGTTAGGCCTGAGCCACGTGATGACTCCATTCGCGTTCATGCGGCCTACGTATGCTCCGAATCAGAAGAAAAGGAATCCCCCCTCACCCCATTACATGGCGTTAGGGCAATCCTTCCTATCGCCATCAAGGGCCTTTGAGTGCCATCACCAACTACTCGAGACGAGGATGAGCTGCCGGGTCCCAACATCTAGAGAAAAAAGAAACGACGATGCGAAAGATGTAAGGAGTAGTGAAAGCAAACACAGGAAACCAAAAGCCAAAAAATGTTATGATATAAACATGTTCTAAAGCATCAATCAGAGTTTCAAATATTCTCAAACATGCGCTTTTTTTTTTTTTAAAGCCTTATATATATGAATAATGAATATTTTAAAAATTATTTATTTTTTCCAAAGGTAAAAACACTATGTTGCATGCGTAATTAGGTTTGAAATTTTAGTTATGTAATATGCAAAATTTGGGTGGCCGAACCATCAAAATTTTGAAAAATTAACACAAACTTTATTAATATTTGAAAGAACTCAAAATCATCTTAACTAAAATAGAAATTCAATCCCTGATCATGCTTAACTCATGTGATTGAGTATTTATCATTTCAAAAAGTAGAGCATAGGGAAGTGGGAGAAGTTTAAGGTTCGAGACGAATAGCTTACTATTCAGAATAAATATTTAGGCCGGTAAAAAAAATTCAATGAATAGATTTGAAATTATGTTTTTTATTTTAATTTTACTTATCTTAAAGTAAGTGTAAATTATAAAATAAATAAACAAGATAATCTATAGTATCTTTGTGGAATTAGCTATTTTATTTAAAAAATACATTTAAAAAAACAAAAACTATAACACAATTCTTGATTTTTTACTATTTTTATTTGCAATTTAAAATTTTTCTTAATTGAATATATTTTACATTTTTAAATATATTTAAATTTAACATTTATTTACTTAGTCATTTTTATATTTGTTATGTTATTTTTTAAAATAATCTAAAAAAAAATTTAAGAATTTTTTTTTTAAAGAGAAATTTCAAGGATCAGAACAACATGACATTACATCTAAATACATAAACCAAAATGCTAAAAATATTAGAGGATGATGCATCATCTAGGTTAATAGTAAGAATAAATGAATCAAACCGGTGTAATTGATAATCCCAAGATGTTTGTAATACCTGGGCGCCCTCATACTCATGAAAATTTTCAACTATATCCAAAATCTGCATGAAAATTTTCAACGTATTCTAATATTTAAGCCATTTCTAAAATACTTTTCGCACTTGAATTCCGGCTGAAAATAAAGACAAGAAAATCCGCTTAAAACAATTTTCTTGAAAATGAAGTTAATGAAAACAATAAAAATGTGTTTAAAATGCAAGCATTATTCATAATCCCGCTGCGGGAAATTTCTCACTGGTAGTTAAAATCGCTAGGAAGACGGTAAAGGAATAAAAAGTTAAGAAAGAAGAATCCGGTTGTTTTCATTTTATCCCACCACCATAAATCCCGTGTTTTCGATTTAATTCAAAACAAGTGAAAACAAAGATGTAATCGCTTTTCCTCGATTTATATATAAAATCGCTTAAAATAATGCACTATTTTCTCGTTTTCAAATTTGTTTTCGTCTTATTTTGTAATTAAACGCTGCTTCCTTGTTTTCGAAAAGTTTGAATATTTAAAACAAAAAATTTTCTACCTACTAAATGTAGCCTAAATTCTGTGATTTGATGAATCATATTAATGAATAAGGAGTCGTTATGATCTCTTTGTTCCGACAAAACAATCGTGGTCGCTTGAATCACCACACAAAATCAACGAATAAATCAATCGTCGACAACACAACCGCTCGTCGGCGACACAACCGCACGTCGGTGACAAAAACACAAAAGAATAAAGGAAAATTAAATGAAAACTCATATTGGATGGAAGAAACCACTTTATCGAGAGAGAAGCTCCAAATCTTAGTGGACAAATGATGAGAACGGTGATTTGAGGTCAAAACGAATGTTGAAAAACCCAAAAATTTCAAAACATAAGAAGAAAAAAATTTCAAAAGAAAAAATAAGAAAAAAGAAAAACATAAGAAGAACTAAATATTACTTAATCAAAATTTCAAAATTTATTCTATTTGATAGTTTTTTCGAATATGAACTGCTTCATTTAATGGAGGATAGGCAACAGTGCGAGGGTTAATATTTGTAAGAATCGTGGATAAAGGATAATCCGAATTTTAAACCAACTACCTTGATCAGTGATCATCGACTGAATGGAGGATCTCAAAGCGGCGTGCCATTACGACCAACTCTGCTAATCGGATTAAGATAATTCTATGGTGCATTTGGGGACAAAAGAATAAACAAATTTTTCCGATATATCGAATATATTCGAGGGATATTGATATAATATAGGCAATCGAAAACGAATTTAAAAAAATCATAGAAATATTGATAATATTATTGATATATCGAAAAATATCAATATATCGTTGAAATAATGAGCATCCTTAACATGCACGCGTGAAGAAGAAAGTTGTTAAAAAAAAAGGGTGAAAAATCCGCGGCATTGTCCATATATCCCCAATTTTTTTAAAAAATCACCTATATAGAGTATAGACTGAATTTTTTTTACTAAAAATATGATGCCCTACTGTTTTGAAAAAATCGAATAAGAAGAGAAAGAAAGAAAAAAAGAAAATGAGAAATATTATGGGAGAGGAAGCTGGAAAAAAAGAGACGAAAAAAGAAGAAAAGAAAATGAGAAGAAGATGTGAGGGGAGACGCGGTCCGCGGCCCCGGAGAAACGAGGCTTCAAATATATTTTTGATTTATATGGTTGAAGAGAAATCAATAATGAGATAGTATTTTTAAAAGATAAATGATTCAGATCTAATCTTCTCTGAAAATATGATGGCTAAAAAAGTCTTATAAGAGCTCAAATAAAATTAAAAAATTAGGTTTTTATTTTTTATTATTTCACTTATGCATTCGTGTTTTATATGTACAATTGCTTAAAAATAAATACAAAAATTCATAATTCTCCTCGATATGATAAAAAAAATCCGAATTCTTACTTGATAATTTAAAATATAAGAATATTTACAATAAAAAAGTTATTATGAAACCATATTTGCACTAAATTTTTAATTTTAATTTTATATGGTGTTTATCGTTTTGGTTTAACTTAATAATTGCGACACTCCTATCCCGGGGGTCTCGTTGACAACCCGTCAACCTACGAAAACCTGTGGATATCGAGTAACCCGATGCCACATCATCATATCCCATTTATCAGGATCCATAATTTAAAAAAAAAAAAATTTGGACAGAGTCTCCTCTGTATGAGAAGCTCTATCCAAAATACAACTTGTATAACAATATATCACATGACCCATCCGAGCTCAATATACCACACCGAGTCATTCATGAGTCATAGCGACCACTCGACCCCATTCAACCATACCTAATACTATACATAACTATAATGATATGTTTACAAGAAATTTAATTATACACTTTATATTAAATGAGAGTATTAAATCGATTGTTTTAATATACATAACAAAATACTGGCCTAAAAAGCCACATCCGACTTTCTTTCATATGTGCTGGCCCCGACGCGGTTAGACGCCCGCATTCCTCGACCTATCAGGACGCCCCCAAACTCCGCAAAATCATTGACTCATCTGGTCAACCCGCTACGGAATACAAGTGGATGTCTGGGTTACCCGACGCCACGTAAAACGGCAGTCTCTTTGTACCTGGGAGCTCTACCCAATTACAAAACCCGTGATTTAATTGTCCCAAATGGGCCTCGATATATGCAATATATCCAATCACATGAGTAATACGACCACTTGGGCCCATAACTATACTCAATATACATACTAACTATGAATCCAACTATATACCCAATACATAAAGAGTTCAAATATTTACTCTTACGCAACATATATTAAAGTACCCAAATCTCTAATACATGTGAATATTAATGCCAAGCCACACTCCGGCTTTTCTTCAAATCTCACTCTAGATCTAGCCGTCCCCGCCGCACGCTCCCCGTACCAAAATAAAGGGGGTCCCACGACCGGGTGAGCCAGCTCAATAGAGAATCGCCCTAAGCCGCTACCACCACCTTAAGTGCAAGTAACGCTCCAAAGTAAACACACATTCAGTTAGAACGCACGATCCTACTAACGTCTACATGACCAACTCCGCATCCCGAGTCCTCACTGACTCTCTTTCACACTCGGCCTCGCTCGTATGAGAATTCAATGTTTCATTAGTGGACAACCCTCCGATGAATATATATCAATCGTCGTCGACGATCGGGATATATTACTGGCTTCGCTGACTAATCGAATAATGAATATCAATCGAACATTCCGACGATTGATATTTTTGGTTTGTGGACTAATTCCTCCGATACTACACATTTTAGACTACCCTCCGAACCGCTTTCTACTCATCTCATGCACTCTCTCCTATAACTGTGATGTTCCAACATATAATGCATGTATGCCGCCTCCAATATTACTAATCACATGCAAATATATAAACATAATATACTCGCATAAAATTTTATCACACAAACATGTTAGGTGATTATCATTTCAACATCAAAATTAGCTCACTTGGGCTAATGTTCAAACACAAGCAATTCGATTCGAATTACTTAACCAAACACATAATTTCACGAAAATATTTTCTTAGAACACTGTTTCGGGAATAGTGAAACCCTCGGTTACTATTCCCGAAAAATCAATCATTCACCTTGTGAACTCGTTAATCCACCTAGCCATTCGGCCCAATGCATACTAAGCAAACTATTCAATACACAAATCAACACAATCCACACCCAAATGTACCCATACCCATCTGACCGTACTTAACCGCCTAAAAGTTTCTAAAAAATTAATATCACCCTGGCCCCATAAGCTCGGGGATCGATCAAACCGGCCCTCACGCTCATTCAACCGAAACACAAGAAAACATTTAAATGGAGAACCTGCTAGGGAGAAAATCCTACCTCAAGGAGTTTGAAGAAATCCTCCCGATCCCTGAGTCCACGCCAGAGCCCATTCCGGTAGAACGTTTTTTCTTTCTCGCCTCACATCACGACTTGGCCTGATCTTCCCGATTTTCTGTAGAGAAGTACCCTCTCTCTAAAGTTTTCAAAATGGAGCTCACTGCATCAATTGCATTTCACGTTTTCTTTGGCTCATTTAACATTTGGGGAAGAGAACTATTAACAAATTTGTCATCTAATTACTTAAAAATCAAATCCCATAATGACCATTATGTCTCTCTTTTACCAGATTTGATATTCGGCACTATCTCGGCCGTCCATTTTCATCATTTCTCTACTCATACCACTTATGGTACATGAGTACATGCTATATGTGACTTCTTTTCGTTTGCGATCGTAAAATTGTTTACGAAGACCAAACGCGATGCTCGAAAACGTGTCGACTCCAACTCGTCTCTTAAAATTAAGCAAAATTTTTACGTGTTAGCTAGATTTCGTGAAGACGATTCCACCCGGCATAACTGCTTCTGTCATCTGGAGATCTAGAGAATTAATTACTGATTTTTAACCTAAATTTCAATTTGTAATCAAAATTACGATTTTTGCCCTTATTCCGTAAATCGAATTTCTGATCTTACATTCTCTCAGCGAATTTCGTCCTAAATCAGGACCATCATAATCACGCATTACGATACGCGAACGCCAAGACTCTATCACGCACGTGAACCACATTTAAATTTTAAACCATCAAACCGACGACTCATCCCAACAAGAAGTGATACATGGCCCGCATCGCCCTCGCGCTCCCACGCGAATTCTCCACTCATTGCCTCCATAGCAATCAAGCCATTTATCACGCCTTTGCATCGCAAGCATCTCGATCACGGCGTATCAACAATGTGCACACCTGGCCCTCCCTCGCGTCCCATCCGTGGCCACCCTTAACTGCCCTCAATCCACCACATGAGCTAGATTCTGAGCATATTCTGTTGCCGGAGATTTGAAATACCGTGGACACCTCCGACATGCCAAGCAGAAGTTAACTGCACGTTAACAAGGCCTATCCTCCTCGAGTATCTCGAAGGGTCCAATAAACCTCGGCGATAGCTTCCCGCGCTTGCCGAACCTGACCACTCCTCTCCTAGGATTCACCTTCAAGGAGACGTGATCACCAACCTCGAACTCTAAGGGTCGACGTCGTACATCTGCATAATTCTTCTGCCGGCTCTGAGCCGTGAGAAGACGCTATCGTATCAAGCTCACCTTCTCGAAGGTGTTTCTAATCGATCGGGGACTACGATGGATCTCTCTCCCACTCCTGGCCCATCCTAATCCTGCGGACTCATACGGCCTCCCATACACGCCCTCATACGGGTGCCATTCGGCATATCTTCGATAATCGTTGTTGTAGGCGACCCGCCATGGGCAATCAATCCTCTACCCTTATGATCCAGACACATGTTCGCAAATATGCCCTCTAACACCCGTATGAAATCCATGCTAACCCCACACAACCTCAAGCTGTAAACGCTTTAACCTCTCCAAGGTCACAATCACCGACAATCCAATGACCGTTTAACTCAATCCATGCCATGCATGTCATCCATTTACCGAGCTCCCCTCGCGGGCCAACATCCAATGAAATTTCCAAGGGTATCCAAACCTCGAGTCACTCGCCAACTCCTATCACTCAACTCGGGCCATGTGGATAACCATGTCCGCGTGTTTTCTTCTCGACAACAACTCTGGCCACACTTCCGCTCTTCGCTCACGTATGTTCGTGATATCTCCACTGCACTCTACACCCACATAGAAATTCTGTGGTATTCGGGGTCTCTTACACTCATAATCCCGACCTAACAGTCAACTCACCCTACATCCTGCAAGTAACATCTATACCCTGGGCTTCTAAAGGCCTTAACCTCTAAGCTCAAATCTAAGGCCGTGCTCAGTATGACAAACTCGCCAGCTTCTCACTATCGACAAACCCGATGGCTACAACTCATCCATGTCAAGCCCGACAATCAACAACCAATGTCTACCGCCCTAAGGTCCACCACGTCCGCCGCAAGAACCCTGGGATCTATCCCCGACTTCGACCCACACCTCGCCCCTCCGTCCATTCAGAAAGGTTTAGCGTTTCAGCAAGACCCTCAACCCAAAACTACTCTCCCACCCACAGGTGTAGAGGAATAAAACCGCATTCCTCACGTTTCTACAAATTTAACTGAATCACACCCCAAAGCCCCGATCCTATCTTTGTGGGTAATCCCATTCATGCCCACCCTGACTCCGTGTCACGCCTCATTCCTTTGCCCGACCCGACACATCCAACCAGTTTCGGTGCGACTCCGTGACGGGATTTCCTTAATTACTTTTTTAAAGTCGATTCGGTACTGTGGGTACGGCCTACATTCTATAACGTAATCAAACATCATACATATTAAAGAGAGCTAACACGAGGGAAATCATCAAAATATAAATAATATATAATCAGTCCCACAAATACAAACTCAGATTTTCACATTTACAAATCGTAAGCACTCCAACCTACATGTGAACCTTACAAGTGTGTCGAATCTGCACTGGGATGCTATCACGATGTCTTCCCCGTACCTACACTGATTAAAAACTATGCTAAGCTTTTACGCTTTAAAGGGAAAACATTTCTTATATTTAAAACATAAATACGCATAATGCACTGTGCAGACGTATCATTCAGCATTCAATGAACTTATACACTACGCAGCTTATACAGATCTTATGCTTATTCCGTGACTAATACTTATCACATTCTCGATCTTATACTTATCAGAATTACACTTATGGCAAGATTTATCCTTATTCGGATCTTAAGTACTCATAGCACTCATTCTATCTTAGTCTTATACTCTATAGTAATCGTATCTTGCACTTATGCGGGTAATTTTATTCTTATTCGCATCTTATACTTATTCTGATTCCATAGAGTTACGTAACCTATGCTTATAATGTGTATGATTTCACTGAAGACGTATTTATATCTATCTCGATATCCCGTAGAGTTTACATAACTTATACTTATTCCTACCGAGTTTACACTCCCTTGTCTCTGAGGTACCCGAAGGTATCACGTAGATTACTTTAACGATATAATCTGATTACAATTCAATCTTATACAGAGTACCAATAGTACTACTGACAATTGTCGCTATGATACCAACTTGTTTTGCATCAGTATCCCAACAAGCCCTAGGTTAAAGTATACCTATACTCATAATAGTACCTCGTAGGTACTACTGAGTTTATCCTTATCCTAGTTTATACTGAGATACCCGTGAGGTACTACGTAAATCATTAATTCGACACAAAGAGCACCGTAGGGTACTTCCAACTATATTTAAGGCCAAAGAGATACTGCATCTCAGACTTCTGTACTACAGCCTATCCCTGCCTTACTGATTCTTCTACTCTTGTACTCACGTAGTTTATTCGTGCACGGATTCATCCGGTATTAATGAGCATATACATGTATTCTGACTATACATGTGTTACGCAGATCTATACATGTCTTACGTATATATACTTGTCTTACTGATCTTATACTGCCTTAACGAACTTATTCTTGTACTTAAGGTACTCAGAGGTACGAGTGTTCTGAACATATCGTAATCATATTACCCACAAGGTCGATCGTATCGCATGTAGATACATTACCATATGCAGATTACTAGTCCATAGCAAAGTACGTATCACAAATTGTATACATATACTCAAGTAACCGTGAAGCCACGAATCGGATTCTTATACTGTTTTACGTAACTTGTGTACTTATTTTACCGATAATGGCAGTGCCCAGAGGTAATACCATTGTAATATTTTAACGATACGAGATACCTTTAGGTACTAATGACTTATACTTGTTTTACCGATAATGAAACCTGAGGTACTACTGACTTATACTTATTCTGACCTTCCGTAGGAGTTACAAGAGTTTCTTCATACGTAACTTATACTTATAATGATGTTCATCGTGACTCCTCAGAAATAATAACGGTTAACAAAGATATCTGGGAGGCAATGACAAAACTTAATCGAAACAGAGTACCCGTAGGTAAGACAACTAAGCAGATATTGTATACCCGTAGGTAACCACGTAATCCTAATCAGATACGTGAGTACCCAAAGAGGGTACCACATCCTAATCGATATAGGAGCAACCCAGTACCCACGCAACGATACGCAGGTACATTCCGCATCTTTACACTTATTCTTTATTCAAATGCCTTATCATATGTCTATCCTGACTACCTGTACCAACGAAGAACATAGATGAAGATTAAATGGGCACCGGTTGGGTAATGATATTAAAGATCAGTGTTTGAGCACCACATACTGCATACGCCCGCTCACGCAACAGAGTGCCGTGAAGACTGCCAGGAGTGCCGAGCACCAATCAAACACGGCTAACCACGCAGCAGAGTGCCGTGAGCACCAATGTGAGTGCCGAAGCACCAACAGACGCCCACTATTCATTCTTTCTGGCCCTGTAGTCGATTGTCATATGTCTTTAACTTATAAACTTTACAGTAATCACATCTTTACAGATTCACTAAGATTTATCATCCACAACCCCACATTTCAAAGTCATGTTTCATGTCAAGATCCTATCTGCTCATTTGTTCCATATATATATTTTACATTTATACAAAGAATATCAATGATTCATACACTATTCCATATTCTGCCTCATGAATCAACTTACGTGAAACGAATATTCTAATCCACTGTTCAAAACTGTATTGAATGGAATTAGCGTCACCATTTTCTTACCATTAACTGAGACAAAGCCAGTAAGGATTTATTTTCCAGCGTTTTGTTCAATAGTTTGGCAATTGTTATTGGTATTCTTAATTTAAGGTGTTAAGACCTCCTCAATTAATCATCAAAACTGAAATGCATCAAACTCAAGAGTTCAAACAGAACTTTTATCGTTTCAAGAACTATAATGATGAATCACTGCACACATCCACCTCGAAAGTGAAAGTTTTTGTGGGTCGCCTGTATATCAAAATTTGACGATGTCTATTTCATATGGATGGTTTTACTTGAAGTCTATTTCACCGCCACTTGAATCACTCAAATCTGATAAGAAACGAAACAAGTTATGGCCAATATACCAAACTCATTTAAACAGAAAAGCAGAACAGGTGTACCTAAGACACCCCTTAACGTGTACCTCCACACTGTTCTTAGCTGGGTGTACCGCACACTTTCAAGGTGTACCTAAGACATGACCCGAATGTCCGCACGTGCATTTTCAAACACACATCTAAACCATTTCCAATTCACCTGAATTTCTTTCTATTCACCTCTCTCTTCGTTACATCTTCAAAATTCATATCAAGAATCCTTCCAAACAATTCTAATATGGGTTAAGACCCATACACAAACCAAACATGATGTTTAAGTTAGGGTTTAATTCTAAACCCTAACTCAAAGACTCACCAACTACGGAACTGGTCCTAAAGGAGAGATCATGATTATCTTTGCACTACATGGGTTTACTCAACCCTACTTCAAGAAATCCAAGGTTAGAATGAATCTTAACAAAACCCTAGATTTGAAGACAAGTCATTAACCATACAAAAAATCCATATGATTCATACTAATTCATATCCAAGGTTAGTTCCATACAAAAATCCAAGTTCCATACCTTGTCAAGCTCGATCTCGCCCTCCATCTTCTTCCTCTTCCCTCTTCTCTCCCTCCTCCTTCACGTTTTTTCTCCTCCCCCAAATGAGACCAACTTTGGTCTTTTAAACCCATGTTTGCTAAGGCCATGTCTGGGCCCTCCAAATAAAAAACCCATTTTGGTTAACTTTTCTTATTTGCAAAAAAGGTCCCTTCATACTGACTATTTGTATTCCAAGTTCCCAAATTGTATTGCCCCCAATCTTCTTAATCCATGTCTTTTAGTGGATGTCGAAGTTATCCGACGCTCACTGTTGTAGTAATCAAGTAGTCTCTTGTACCCTGTGAAATGCACCACTACAAAACCCGATTTACCCTTGTCCCAAATAAATCGATATATGCAATATATCCAATCACACGAGTAATACCTACGCCACTGGGCCCATAACTATACTCAATACACATCCAGGAATCCAACTATATAATTCACTGGGGCTACAAGAGTTCAAATATTTACTCTTATGCAACATATACAAAGTACTCCAAATTCTAATACACGTGGAATATTATCAAAGCCAAGCCACACTCCGCTTTCTTCACACCCGCCTCAGATCGAGCCGTCCTCGCACGCTCCCCTCGCACTGCAGAAATAGCGTGGCCCCACGACGCTGAAATAAAACGCAGGGAGAATCGCCTGGCAGCTACTCACCACCCAAGTGCAACGGCAATGTTCAAAGTAAACACACATCTCGGTTAGAAACGCACGATCCTACTCGAATCGCCTACGACCAACTCGGGATCTCGAACCATCGACTCTCACACTCGCCTAAGCCTCGTATGAGAATTAATGTTTCATTAGTGGACAACATCCATGAATATATATCAATCGGGCCGCCCGACGATTGATATATTAC
>JAEQBH010006864.1:0-115931 GCA_016808115.1 Tetrastigma voinierianum
TATATGCAATTTATTTTTATTCGATTACTTTTTTTAAGCTTAGTTTGACATTATTCAATATTATAGGATTTTTAATTTTGTTGTTTGATAAAACCTTCATTATGAGTTTTGAGTCCCGATAGTATGGAATTTTTAATGATTTGGGGTAGTTGATCTATAATTCGCTGCTCGATCTACATTGGGAATGATACGGACTTACATTCGATTTTACTACTTGTATGACCTATGCACTTGCGGAGTGTCATAGGCGAACCCTTATTTTTAAATCATGAACATTAAGAAAATTATTTTATCAAGCAAAATTATCAATGTATGGATACGAAAGTGTAAGGCTCTTGTAATTATGTTAATTTGAGGGGTTTTAGTCTATATAGAAAAAGGCAAACAATTAGGCAACATCTTCTGACCCAAGAGTGGTATCTCTTCAACAAGGGAGAAATTAGTTCAACTGGAAAACCAGAATCTAGCAATCCTTACTGAATTCCTCCCTCTCAAGCCGGAGTTATAAGTGGTAGTGAATCTCTAGCGCTCGAAATTCCATAGAAAGAAGAAATGATCTCTAGCTCTCTATCTCTCTACCTCTCTCTATCTCTCTCTTTCTCTATTTTGCTCATCTGGCATCTGACATCGTAATTATGTTTCTCTATTAATAAAAAAAAGCAATTTCTAAGTTTTATGTGAAAATTGTCTTCTTCTTCTTATTTTCTTGTAATTTTACATATATGAGATCTATAATAAATACGAAGTTTGTGATTTGAGAATAATTGAGATTTCAGTTGCACTGAATGCATAACTATTGAGATCAAACGATAACAAGACAAACTCTGAAATGCAAATGGGCTGAATAACTGAAATAGGATTTTAGAGTTGTGATGTCAAGGATAGCTAACCTAAAATTTTTAGATTATGAAAAAAGCTAAATAGAGAAATGAGTGCGATAAAAATTTATGAATTCTAGTATGATTGAGCGGTACAATTCGAAAATGACTAAACTAACACATTGGTCATAGAATTTTCCTTAAAAACTTATTGTGCTTGGGTTAGGAACACTTTATTGGATTCTTGTCATTAAATTTCAAAGGTCCTAGAACTTGATGCATTATTCAAAGGCGAATCCTAGACATTCTGACCGAAATGATTTAGGCCATCCTTGGACAGTTTGGACCTTTCAAAAATCCTACCCTTTGATATGCTATTAAGCATACACTATAGTACACTAATTGAGCCTAAATGTCATTTTCATCATCAAAGCCACAAAGAAGAATCTTAAACCTTTCTTAAGTCTTACCTTACAGTAAAGAACCCATAATTTACCCAAAACTGCATATCAGTGTAGCAAAAAAATGATCAAGAGGATAAGTTTAAGGAGTACAAATTTGAATTGAAAGGAAGGAGAATTAAGGATGTGAAGGAAAACAATTGAGAAAAGTTGTACACAATAGAAAGTGAAGGCGAAGAATACGTAAGTTTAAGGAGGAGTGAGTTTTTGCCTTGTAGCACAACACCTTGAGCAATTAAGTCCTTAGGTGTTCTACACCTAGCACCCTAATACCCATTTGGTATGGGAGTTCTTGACCCCAGCTTGTTAGGGTAGTAGAAAGCTTAAAAGGTGAAACATAACACCATTCCAAATCTGAAACAAAATAACGAAATAGCTTTTGAATTGAAATTGGAAATAGATACAAAACACGGAGAAAGAAAAGCCATAGGAAACATGAAGAAGATGCACCGTCGAGTTTAGAGTCCTCTTGAAATTTTTTTGGTTAGACATGAAAAGAGGAGCGAGTTAGAAAATGTAAGAAAATGTATATAGATTGGGTAAATTGAACCTAAAATGTCGATTATCTACCCAGTACCTAGCCATACATTCCCTGAGAAGCTCAAAGACCTATTTGATTATGAGGTTGTGTTTTGCCACCATTAGTGGAGAATATGACCCGACAAGCCTATGGGACCTAAATAACTCTAAAGATTACCATTACGCATAAGTAGCCTGTAAGACTACCCTAAGTTGCCAAATTAGTCATAAAGGGAAGACCAACACACACTCACAAAGTCAACAACTGTATATGTTTATTAACTATGAATTACATGCTATATTGAATTATCTAAATTGAAAATTTTTAGGATTATGAAAATGAAACTTAATTAGAATTGATGTCACAACTGAAATACTACTGAGGCCAAATTGATGAGCTACCTAAAAAGATGATTTAATTGAAAAGTATCCTTAAAAATCGATTTTTATTGTTTTGAGGATAGTAAATAGTCTTTCTTTGCTTGAGGACAAGCAAAACTTTAAGTTTAGGGGAGTTGAAGAGTCTAAAACTCATCTATTTTTAAGCTCATTTTTCAAGTATATTTCAGGCTTAAAAGTCCAATTTAATGAAAGATTATGGAATTTTCACCTAGATTTATGTTTCGCAGAAATTTAGAGAAAAGAAGAAAAAAAACAACAAAACAAACAAAGGAAGCAAAAGCGAAATGTCGCGGCATCGTAGGGGAGAATGTCATGCCGAGTTACTTCGATATCGCGACATCGCTGCAACTATCGTGGAAATAGATGGTCGAATTCTTCATTGTCATGACATTGACACGACGCAAATTGCGACACCTCTCAAGACATCAGAACTTAATGTCGCGACACCAGAAGAGCAATGTTATTGCGCAAAAATGACCCAGACAACGAAGCGGAAAGAATCTGATATCGCGACATTCTTGGCGTATCGAGGATAAAGCCTCGATGTTGAAGACATCATGCGAGAAGAATGTCCGCGACATCAACAAATGACTTACAAGCAATGCCGGCGATATCGGGGCAAGGTTGTAGAACAAAACCATCGAGTCGCAATGTCCGACCCCATTAAAAGCAAGTATCACCACATCAAAGTAGTGTCGACATCAGAATGAAATTATTGCAATGTTCTGGTATCAACGACATTCCGAGTTGGAAACATTAAAAGAGGAAGTGTCGCGATATCAAGCGAAGTAAGTAAGGCGAAAAGCAATGTCGCGACATTTGCGACATCGAAAGTAACTTCAGCACTAGAAGAGCAATGTCGCGACATTAACTTCGGTGTTGTGACATCAACTGATATGTGACACGAGAAAACTAATGGCCGCGACCATCCGAGTTGATCACAATCTTTGCGCATCTCAGTGTCGCGACATCAACTTCATGTTGTAACACCAACATCAGAGTTGATCTATAATACTGCATCTCAAATGTCGCGACATCATCATGACATAGCCATGGTGGCGATCGCGAAAAGTGAAATTGCGGCGAGACTTTCAATGTGGCGACGCCGATTCAATCCCACGACGTGTAGTGCGATGTCGCGACATTGTCATGACAATCATCATGACATCATGAGTAGCTAGGGCAGAATTTCTAGGCCTTTCGAAGTGCGTGATTTTCACCTCGCTTTTAGGGCTAATATCTGGAATCTATAAATAGAGGCTTTTAGGAACTAGTCTTGTGACTTTGGCCTATCTTAAGTTTTTTGCTTTTGGGAGTTGGAACCTCCTTTGTATATATTTTTCGTTATTTTCCATCTTTTATTTTATTTCCTTTTTAGATTAGAGTTTTCTTTGTTTTAGATTAGGTAGTGATCGAACTAGGATTCCAGTACGGAATGAATGTAAATCAAGCTTCGTTTAAATGCGAACTTCATTTGGAATCTTGAAATTTTTTACGAAATCATTTTCTTAAGTTTTATTATAATTTCAATAATTTGTTTGATCTTCTAGTCATTGTCATTTGTAATCCAGTAATGAAGTTAAAGCTCCCTTTTTGGGAAAAGAGAATATGTTGTTGATATTATTATTTTTAATATATTAATGTTGTTTTGGGTATGAAAATTAAAGTGATTTAACTGGTATTACTCCTCCATTGAACAGTTCAGAATATCAGTGTTTGGTACTCAAAAAGGATTGTATCATTGCTCTGATTTCCAGGAATCCCTCTGAGTGACACAAAGATGGACTACTTGAGGAGCAAAGACAGTCGCGGGAATTAAATTGCACTGATAATGTTTGAACGCTAATGAACTCTTTGAATCACTGCAGTATATCGGTGAAGTTTTCTCGACTTCAGGTTCCTCACGGGTGACTGATAAGTGTGTTGCAGGGAATAAGTTTCGCTATTGATCTAAGCGATTTCATTATCGGAGGTTTTACCTCAATTGAGAAGAATAATCTCAAATCTATGTTATTTGTGTTCATCAAGAGAAGTTCTTGTCTAATTGATGGTGAAGTACCAATTAATTTGGAAAGAGCTTGCATTATCCTATGCATGGGGTAAGCAATTTCTGGTCTAGGAGATGGCTGTGAAGTACCGAGAGGAAAAATAGTTAGATCTAAGGATCAAGTTCTCTGTTAGCTTTTAAGATCCATTGTCTAGAAATAAAAATATTATTAATTTGAGTAAAATGTGGTGTGAGCACTACCTTGCTCTTGGATAACTCCATAGTTCATGACCCATACTTTATATTTTATTTGGAAACTTGCAAATTAGTGGTCACAATCACGTTTCACATTCCTAATGTTCATTTCAGTCCCATTAAACTCTCTAATTCATGTACTTTTTAAATTTCTTTATTTTCAACTGATTTTTATTTTAGAAGATAATTTTCTGCAAGAATTAACAGAGGTTCAAATAATGATGATCTTGACTGGTGAGGTAGTTAATCTTTACAAATTTTCAAATCAATCCTCGTGGGAATGATATCCCGGACTTATTATCACACTTTATTACTTGTATGAGTTGTGCACTTGTAGTGATTTAGACCAAAACTAATTTTAATTGCAAATTATTACTTACACAGTGGAAAATATATTATATATATTTAGTCAAACAAGTTTTTTGGCATAGCTAGCACAGGAGTTGAATAATCTTCTGTTTGGTTGTGGCGTCAAAGAATCAAATCGTTTTGGTCTATGTAAAAATTAGTCAAAAATTGTTGAGCACTTCACAGGAGGTTCATTAGGACTTCTCGGTTCGTTGCACCTGGCGAGATGACCGGAGAGGAGGTCGAGTTTGAGACGGAATGACTTGTGTTAGAAGGCATTCCGGGAATTTAAGAAGAAGGCTTACTTGACTCCCCATTTTGATAGTTCTGGGAGGGGACGGTACCGCAGTGGCATTGGCGATGCCTCTTTGGAAGATTGGAATGTATGTTTTTGATGCGGTCCGAGGATGGTGGTGGCTTATGGTTCTCGAAGCGGTTAAGAACCATGAACCGAGAGTTACCTATGCGATATGTAGTTGGTGGCCATTGTCTTTGCTTTGAGAATTTGGTGCCACTATCTATAAGATGAATAGTTGAGTGTTTGGGACGCGAGAGAGCTAAAAATGCGTTTCCCTAAGCGGGACCTCAACATGAGGCAACACAGGTGGGTGGAGTATCTGGAGGACTATGACTTCACTTTGCATTACCATCAAGGTAAGGCAAATGTGGTGGTTGATGCACTCAACCAGAAGTCACGAGGAGTGTTGGCTAGTGTGGCTTCTGGGGTGATAGATGCTTCCGAAATTTGTGCAGAGCGAATTTGGAGTACACCTACGGGGATCAGGCTCAGGGTACTTTAGGGAGTTTAGTGGTTATGCCATCCCTATTGAGCAGAATGATCGAGTTTTAGGGACGGGACAAAGACATATTGTTCATTAGGGATCAGGAAATCTGTTCCGGGTACATGTGATGAAGGCTAAGTATCTTACGTAGATGATCTTTCTTCGGTATAGGAGGCAGAGTTGTGGTTCCGGTCGGAAGATACGAGATAGGAGATCTCGAGGAGTTCCATTGTTCCCATTTTTCTATGCATCCAGGTGGCACGAAGATGTACTATGATATTCGTCACCAGTATTACTGGAGCGGGATGAAGAAACACGTTGAAGATTTTGTTCGTCGATGTCTCATATGTATCACGGGTAAAAGGCCGAGCACAGGCGACGGGTCCTACTCCAGCCCTTAGAATTGGGCGGGTGGAAGTGGAGGCTAGTTGGATTTTGTGACTCACTTGCCACGGACATCGTGAGGGTATGACGTGGTGTGGGTGATGGTGGGTAGAGCTGGCTTCGGCCACACTTTCATTGCGTGGATGACCTTCGCTCCGGAGGAATTCTACGAGTTGCTTATAAAAATTTGGTTTGTCCAAATTTTCTGATGATCTAAACTAGTGATTGATTTTATTTTCTACGATGAACTATAACAATTAGTCACTAATTTTAATAGATCATAATTTTAATATTTTATTTATTTCGACCCGATAATTTTATTTATTCTTGCCATTGTTTTGGTCGTAAATATTATAATTTACGACTAGTTATTGATTTGTTGTAAAATGTATTATTATTTATGATAAATGTCGCAGAAAATGCTATAATTTACGAAACATATTGTAACTCATCCTTGGAAGTTTGATATTTGTGAGGACTATTAATTTTAGTCACAAAATATCTTATAATCGGCGACTTAGCATTGATTAGTTATGGACAAGTGTATCATTGTGATAGACCTTGTGTTAGCCTCAAAAATTTATAATCTATGAGAAATATTTAACCGTCTATAAAGAAGATAATATTCGAGTGAGGAGACGGTAAAAGTGATCACAAGATTCTATTATCTCCGACCACTCATTGGTTGGTGTAGAATGGTACTTATTGTCTGATACACACCTTATGTTGGCCTCAAAGTTTGATATTTTGTGAAGATCATAAAAGCAGTTGCAAAAAAAATGTCATATTATTAGCTACTATTCATCTGTTGTTCTTAGAAATTTAAATTATTTGCGACAACTCTTACATTTAGTCATAAATACTTTAATATGTGAAATTTTTACAATTAAACTTTTGAAAATAATGTAAATTATCAAAACTCATGTAGAAGTGTATTTTGAAAAAATTACAAAAATGACAGCTCCAAATTATTACGGCATTTTGCAACGATTATCGATCCTTAAAAATATTAAAATTTATATATATATATATATATATATATATTCTTAAAATTAACATTTCAAATGGTTTTTAAGTGCATTACAAAGATTATTCTCAATATAAACCATTTTTGTTAAAAAAATATTTATAAAAATTATTGTAGTAACTTTTTTTAATCAATTATACATATTTCCATATACTTATATAAAATAATTAAAAAAAAGTATTTTAAAATAGTTTAATTTGTGGCGCCTCAATTTACGAGCTTCTTTTTTTGTTATTTGTTATTTTCTTATCTTTGATATTGTGCACACCAGTGCCTTGTCGCGTGCGTGGCGCTCACATTGTGCGCACGGTAGCTTTATCGTGCCTGCGTAAGCGCTCACATTGCTTATTTTCGGGGCCTTTAATCGTGTCTAAACACTATTGCGAAAAAAGGGGTTTGTTGCGACAGAAAATCCCATCCCTGTGACTATCCTCTGTCGCGACACAGAAACCTTTGTCGCTACTAAGGATTCCCTGTTATGCTCGTTTTTTGTCGCGACAAGGAAGAACTCTGTTCGCGACAACTCATCCATCCAGCAATAGGAAACCCTATTGTGACATAAGTTTGCTTTGTCACGACAAGAATCCTCTTTGTTGTAATAACCTATATCGTGACATGATTTGTTCTGTTGTGACAATGGTTCCAGGATGTGGCCTTCATCTGAGAGTCCGTTGGTAACCATCAACTGTGGAATTCTGTGCATTTCGGTGACCGATACCTGTATTGTGTCTCATTGCTCCGAGATCATATTTTGCAATCAGTAGAGTCTCCTTTTGTTAAGAACTCTGCCAACATCTAACCTATATCACAATAATCAAAAGTTTTATTACAACAACTCTTATACAGAACATACATTAAAACTAGCTTGTTTTAAATATAGTTTATGACACCACCTCGATAAGTCCCTTTACGGGACCCATTCATTTCATATTTAAATCGAAAATGAAAAGTAGACAAATAATTACGTTCCATAAGGAGTCGATACTGACCCTCTTACCATAATTACATGCATAGCTATTTAACCACAATAGTCTAAAGAATTTAATTACAATTCTTTTTACATAAAATACTTTTTACAAAAGTATTGTCAAGGCCACATGTCGACCTTCTTCACAATCATGGCCTCGTCGGAGCGTCGTCTCCTTATAAACTCCCTGTACCTAAAAAGGGGGTCCCGCGACGGGGTGAGCAATGTCCAGCAGAGAAATATTCCTACAAGGGCTACTCCCCACCTAAGTGCACATGCAATGGCACACCACACATTCAAGTAAAAACATGCACGTTCCTCTTTTTGGAAATGTCTACATGTCATGGATGAGAATGTGACTCACCTATCCATATTCAGTCCTCACCAACTTTATAAAAACAAAAGGGTTTTTGTTTTTGGCAAATCACGATCTTGGACAAACCCTCCTCCTGAAGGCAACTCGCATCTTCAGTTGCCTGCAGAGCTAGCCTCTCTAATCCATGGATAGCTCCATAGTGGGACAAACGCCTCCAAACTCAGACAATCTCCTCTCACCCGATCTCCTTCTCATCTCAAGCACCTCCGATCCTGATACACCCCAATCCACAGCCTCTAAAAACACATCTTTGTTTTAAAAAGATGCATAGACGGTCTCCGATAACAGCCTTTATTCACAAGCTATGGGACAGCCTCCTGGAGTGTTAACTATTTATTTAAAAGCAACGAGAAAGCCCTCTGATAAACTCCTAAACTATGCAATTGGCCTTGGCGAGTCCATGTCAACGAGAGTCACCACTGCAATACACAAAAAGTGTGCCATACCCTATGTCAAAAAGATTTTGGTCATCAACACTCAATATGAGTTGTCGCTTTACTCAAGGTCGACCAAAACACAATGTCACCAAACCAACCGCACTGCCACCCCACTTCTCCGACGTGGATGTCCCAGAAGTAAGAAACAAATCATTACTCACATGTTATGGGTCATGTCAAGATGCAACATTTATAAATCTGATAATTATGATTTTTTTAGCCATATACTCACCCAATAATTTCGTTACAATTAACACTCACTACCGCACATATTACTACATGATTTTGTACACAATGAAATATACATATTTAGTTGTTTTGCAACAATAACACAATAAATGGCCCAAATTTACCCACATAAACAGGCAAAATTCTCGCCCTTCATATTATGAACTATTTTTATTCCATTCATCAACATTTATGATATCAAAACTTCAACAAAACCAGACATCAGTCCCCTGATTTAAAAACCAAATCTAACACAGTCCAGACTAAACGCGTCCTGACTCCATTCAAAACACTCTTTAAAATTTACTTGCACTATCCAAAATAAATTAAAATTCCAAAAATCTTTACACTAATCCAAAAAAAACAACTCCGTACTACTGCCACGCTCTATCCCAAGTCATTAAACACTTGTAATGAAACAACTAAAGTAGGAAAATTTCACTCCTCGTGGAGTTTGGGTCAACTCCATTCGGCACCATGCGAGTTTCTAATGCGTTGATCAACTTTTATTTTTTTCTCCATTAAAACCTGACGTCCGACTTCCATAGATCTGGTGAGAGATGCAAGTTTATCTCAGCTCATCTTCTTCTCCAAAATGGCTGGCTCTCTCCATTTTGACTTTTCCTTTTTCTTTCTTTTTTATTTATTTATTTATTTTTTAATTCCTTTTATTATTATTTTTTTTCTTTTCCTTTATTTTTCTTGTTCTATCTTTCCCATTATTTCATCCACTTGACACTTGGCTCATTGTGAGCCATTCACACAAGTGCACCACATGTCATGCCATGTGTCACCAAACACCCGATGCCTTGAAAACGGAAATCTCAACGCTCCTAATTTGAAGAAATTTGATGGGGTAATTAGATTTCGCGAGACAAATTCAACTGAGTCTGTTTTGTCATCCGAGATCTATAAAATTTTCAGTTTTTAATCGAAATTATTGTTTTACCATTTTTCAGAAAAATTGAATTTTTTCCCAGTTTTACATGTAGTCCCGTCACAACATCGCTTAAGTTAAGTGTCACACGCTTACAAAACCTGGCCTCTTATCGGACCATCTCTTGTCAGGATCAACCCCATCGCGACATAGTCACGATAGAGATGTGTACCACCAAGCCGCGACATGGAAACCACGCCGCGACACGGATTCTCCGCCTCTTACTGGCTATTCTTTTGTTGTGACACGTAGATCTCTCGTCGCGACAATAAAACCCTTCAGCCAAAGAGGAACTATGTCGCGACATCATTTTTTCTCTATCACAACATAAACTTCCTTTGTGACGCCCCAAATCCCGGCGGTCCGTTGACTACCCGTCAACCCGCGGAAACACTAGTGAATGTCGGGTGACCCGACATTTCTCACGAAAATCGGGCAGAGTCTCCTTTGTACGGGCAGCTCTACCCAAATACATCACTTCAGGCAGCACATGTCCTAATCAACATCAACACCACGCCAGGCTCCCATACAACTATACAGAGTAAAATGACCTCTCGGCCCTGCATTTATACTACAACATATATTCCATCTATCCAATATAATCCTGAACATGAGTAAAGCGCCACTCAGCTCCATAACTAATACTCATAAAAACATCCCAACTATATACTGCAGTTACAAGAGTTAATGATTCACTCTTATACAACACATATATTAAATGAAAACATTATAATACATGCAAAACCATAAAAGCCACATTCCGGCTTTCTTCTAAATGGCCTCTATGATCAACCATCTCCTCGCACTTCGTACTGCAGCTAGTATCCTCGACAGGCGAAGCACGCTCGCAGTGGAATCACCCTTAAGTGGCTACTTCACCTAAGTGCATATGCAATACTACAAAATAAACACACATTCAAGAAAATACATGATCCTACTTTAATGTCTAACTGATCATCTCATATCCCTAGTCCTACTCGACTCCCTCACACCTGCCTAAGCCACGTATGAGAACCTTAGTTTTTATTTGTTTCAGGACAACCTCTCCGTGTAGTATATATTATCAACTGGGCCGCCTCCGACGATTGATATTATGTATGGATCACTCCTTGATATATCAATGGCCGACCCGACGATTGATATTTTATTTGACTACCCTCCGATATTCATCATTTTACAACCCTCCGAACCATTCTCTCAAGAATTACCCTCAAGGCACTCACTCTATCGGGCCGGGGCCCTAGGGTGCCTCAAAGGCATATGGAATGCATGATACCCTGTCATAATTCTATAACACATGCAAATATATAATCATGCATATATTCACACAATTTAAATCATTACTAATATGCCATGTAATTTCACCATCAATTACATCAAAATTGCTCACGCGGGCTAATGATCAAACACTAGCAATTCGGATGAATTACTCAACCAAACACATTATTTCACAAAATTATTTTATGAACACTATTCGGGGAATAGTGAAACCCCGGTTACTATTCTTAAAATCACCAATCGCTTGCCCACTTAGAACTAATTTCAAGGCCATTCCCGCCTCATACAACCTAATAACATGATTTATGGCATAAATTATACCAATTAACCACCTAACAGCCCGCGTGGATACAGCCAGCAGATACACCAAATTTGGGTTCCATAAATTCAAACAATTCGGGTCCCATGCTCGATCGATCAAACCGCCGCTCAAGGCCTCATACCAATCGTAAACATCATATAGCACTTAAACAAAGTGTAAAAACCCAAGTAGGAAAAATCCCTCACCACGGAGTTTGTCGAAACCCCAAAATCGAGCTCACGCCACAGAGTTCCTCGAGCGCGCAGAGCACTTTCCTTCTCGCCTCCGACCGACCGCCACGGATTTGCTAGAAATCTAAAGAGAAGTTGCTTATTCTCTCTCTAAAACCCAAAACTCCATTCGCTGCTCCCATCCGTTTTCCTCGCTCATACTTTGCCTTTAATCGAGAAGAACACTATTCTCTATTTTGTTTTATCTAACTTAAGAATTCAAAAATGACCTATATGTCCTTCTTTTCCCAGTTTTGACATTCGACACTATCTCGACCATCCATTTTCATAATTTCTCTACTCACGCCACTTATGGCACATGAGTACTATTGATGGACCAAAGAACATATGCAAATTTACGACGTTATTGCCAAAGACTATTGTCTAATCCCCAGCAACGGCGCCTAAAAACTTGTTGATTCACACCTATTAACATACACAAATTTATGACACTATTACCAAAGGACTATTGTCTAATCCCCGACAACGGCGCCAAAAAAACTTGTTCACAATCGTCATCCAATTAATGTAAGTGTGAGTGATAGATCAAAACATTGACACAAATTTATAGCATTATTACCATAGGACTATTATCTAATCCCCAACAATAATGCCATGAAATTTGTTTGTTATATTTCTTTGCAATTATACTGATGTAAAATGGTTTCATATCAGATACATTTCCTTTTAATGTTGATCCATGATTCTCGCGCGCAATGTGCTCATCAAAGTAATAAAGTGGATTTTATCCAGATATCGATCCCACGTAGATCTCAAGAATTTCAATCAACTACCCCGACTACTCAAGCTCTATACTATTTGGACTATGATTTGCAAATGATGTCACTAACAACCTTTAAAATAATGAAAGAATAGCATATGAAAAACTAAGAACAAAATGAAATAATGTTGAAAATAAAAGAAATAAAAAAATTAAAGAATTTGACCGATTAATTAGATTTAAAGGATCATTGAAAATACACTATTGTAAACATCACTTGCATACCAGAATCTTTGTTTCATGAATCCTCAGATTTAGAATCCGCCCAAGGAAGATGGTAATGCCATGTGGATATCTCCTTAATGACATATTTCATTTTCTAATCTTCTCTGTTTCTTTCGAATACAGAGGATTAGATAACTACTTTAACTGGAAAGTTGCCTGCTCGATATTTTTCTTTCAATACTTCATACCCAAAACATGGACTGTAAACCTTAGCTCCTAAGACATAAGCTAAGCATGGGTTTACACTATACTGGTTTCTCATCCTCAAAATTAGAACAGTTCATCTTTTCCTTGATTAGCTCTTTGCTAACACGGGATTGAACTTACTGCTCGAATCGAGGTGAACTCTTTGCTCATTTTAACTTGATATCATGCAACCATTCTCGTTACAAGGGGAGAAGAAGATTTACCATTAAAATTTACAGAGCTCTCATTAGGATCCCCAATATTAGGTTCTCATACCTCGAGAAATTGTCACTAAGACTTCAGAATGCCTTCTCTGTGTCACTCAGAGGGCCTCCTGGAAATCAGAGCATGAAACAATCCTAATTCAGGTATAGGACTCTTATATTTGGATCAGATACAAAAATAAACAAAACCAGCAAGCAAATTCCAATCTGAAGTCTGGTCTCCTCATAAATTTCACAGAAAGATCGTTCTAACAAAGAACACTTCAACGGTCGGTCTCTAAATTACCCATTACACTAACGGTAGCTCCCGATCAAAAAGACACTGTAAATCGAACCGACGTCGAATGCCAAAATTTGTTCGACTTCAAACGAACCAGCAAGCAATTAAGAAAATAACATTCTGCATTCAGCTTCAACTTTAACAACTAACATCCAGATCCAAAAATTCAAAAATGAAATAAAAATCTGCTCTAATCTAATCTAAAATAAATGCAAAACAAAGAAAAAGAAACAGAAAATTAAAAATACACGAGCCTTAGGTTACCCGTGACTTCTTTCGAGGCCGCCAAGAGCCGCTTCAGAAAGTACCGCCATTTATAGGGCTTCAGCCGGGCCTTAACTCGATGCATTTTCTTGTGTGTTTCAACAATCGCCCATTAGTAGCTCATGCCGCGACGACGAAGCGCCGCGACCTTGACTTGATGTCGCGACCAGGACGCCGCGACTTCGCTCGCTTATGAGCCGCTCGGCGTAGCGACCAATCTTCGACGCCGCGACTTCACCTGCTCGCTTACGAAATGCTTCCGATGTCGCGACTTCAATATGACGTCACGACTTTCTTCCCTTGTAATTGATGTCACCACTAGCCGATGCTTACCCCACCTTCTCGTGACAGAGCTCTTTGATGTCGCGACTTCAATCATATGTCGCGACTTCAATGTTATGCTTGGCGAGCTCGCGATGTCGCGAGGCTTTTATTTTGTCTTGATTTGTCTCCAAAGATCTCTGGATCTGATGTCACGACCACCGACCATGTCTACCTTCTTTCCTTGCCGCTGATGCTCGAGACTACCGCAGATGTCGCGTAATTTACTCAATGGCTGATCTCGCGATCATCAAGGACGTCGCGACCATGATTCTCAGACCGATGTCGCAACCTCTCGAAGAATGTCGCGATATTCTCGGATTCGTTTGATGTCTCTATCTGCTCTAACTCACTTAATTTTATTCAGTCTCTTCGAAATTCTTTTGTTGAAACCCCTATTCAGTGTCACGACCTAGAGGTGGCGTCGCGACATCATGCTGATTCTTTACTAATTCTTGGTCGTCTGATTTGGAGGCTCACGCACTCCTTTACTTGAGGAAGGTCAGTTTGCGGGCTTTGTGGTCAGCCCTTGTCGCGACCTCATGATGGCATCAAGGACATCATTTTTCTTGTGTCGCGACATCGCAATGATGTCGCGACATGAACTTCTTCATTTGACTTCTTCTTTTATTCACTGTCATATTTTGTTCCTAAATCTCCTTTTTTCGTGTCAATGATTTCACTTATTCACTCTTCCGTTTCTTCTTCAAAGCCAAATTTGTTTATGTCGTGACTTGGAGTTGCTGGAAACTGCACTTTCTATTGTAACTTTAATTCCAGTTTTGATTTTAGTTATGCTGCAGGCTGATTTCTTATGATTTTTGCTAAAATTTGATTTTCTCAATGTGATTTTCCCGCAAATTGAATTTGAGTTAATTATCGCTTCTCGCAGAGCAATTCATCATTATTCTCATTATAAACTCAGAAAAATGGATTAAAATCTAATGAGTTTTTTGGACTCATCAAATTTCCAAATTAAGCACCTTGCTTGTCCCCAAGCAAAGAAAAGAAGAAATTGTTTGTCCTCAAACAAATAAGCTTAGAAATTTTTAAAGACATTTTTCTGATTTATTCCACAGTCTTTCTCATTCCACTCTTCTGTTCTGGAATTAAGAGATATCACTATTATTTCAAATTTCAGTTTTTATGCAAGAACAAGGCATAGTATACTTCTATTACAAAATTTCTTGATAAACTAATGTATTTAAATAGTTTATTTAACAAGTCTTGTTCTGTGTGTGTGTGCAGGTCTTCAATCCTTTGCAACTTCATGTTGAATTTAGTTAATCTTCTGGGAGTTTTCTTAGACTGTTTATCAAAGTCCCATATGCTTGTTTTTCATATTGATCTCCACTAATGTAGGTAAATTCAACCTTCAGAATCACGAGGTCTATTAGGCTTGTAATGTCGGGCTTAGGTAATTGCAGATAATGGAAGAATTTAGGTTGTAAATTACCCGCCCATCTTGTCTCTACATTATTTCCTCCAACTTTCTTCCTTTTTCTTCTTTGTTCCTTTCTGATTCTCCTTAATCTTAGCCTGATTCTTCTTTTTGAATTCTTTTTATGGAATTTCTACTTCCATATGTACTTTATTCCAGCAGATTCTTTTGTTCTTCAGCTCTTTTGCTTTTATTTTTCTAAGATTTGGAATAGTGCAATGTTTTGTCTTCTTAGGCTTTCTATTACTCTTAAAGAACTTTGGGCTAACAACTCCATACCACGGCATTAGGGTGATAGTGTTAAACACCCCTACGAGCTTAATTGCTCAAGGGAAATAGGCCACAAGACAAAACTTATTCCTTATTTCACTAGCTCGCTTTACTTCACAACCCTTCCCCGTCAAACTTTTGTGAATATATTTCCAAACTTGTTTCTTCCTTTATACCGAACTTCCGAATCCAGAAACCGATAATTGGGTTCTTTATCGTTGTGTTTATCACAGAAGGGAATCTCGCCAATTGTCAAGCGACAAGAAATAAGGCTCATTTGGCTCAAATCAGGAACTAAGGAATATACAGCTACATTGAGGGTGGGTCAGTACCTGTCACAAGGATGGCCTCTATCATTTCCCCGTTGGTTGTTTTCTACCTAGGATTTCACCTCTCAACTCAATAATCAAACAAGTTCTAGGACTGGTGGACTCTAAACTCGAATTTCCTAGAAGATATTCCTAATTCCCGCCAAGCCATAAGTTTTGTCGACCAATGTATTATTTCTTCAAGACTCAGACTTATTCACTGTTTACTTACATTATTTCAACAAGTATTTTGTGGTTCTATCAAGAAGAACTAATTTTCCAATTTCAGACTAAATCGAATTTAAATCGCACAAGAAATACTCCTAATTCCAGCCTCTTTATTCATGCCTGATTCGCAAAATTCGTTTGAGAAAGAACGTGAATTATTTTTATTTGATTCCTAAACAGAAAATAAAATAACACAGAAACGCAATTCAGATCTAATGAACAACCAATTTGTAAGTCAATAGAAATTTTATTCAAAGCTCAAAATATTTCGATATTGTACAATCTGCTTTCCTTGCAAATAAAACTGTAACTAAGTTCGAGAAACCTCATTTCGGGATCTAAATCTTTATATCTTCTTTTTCAAGGTCGCGGCCTCCCGTCAAAGCTCGCTCACTGCACTCGAGCTCCTCCAAGAGTGATTCATTGCTAACAAGGTCGTTCAACAAATTGGAGCCTTCTCTCCCTTTTTCTTTGGAGTTTTCTAGTTGATGGGTTCTAATTAACCCTTCTTCCAATTCCCTTCCCATCAACAACTTTCTACTTGACATGATCGTTTATGGAATAAGGAATCGACAGTTTGTTTCTTCCGACTCCATCTATTCCATAAACTCGTTCATAACCTGAAGCTCTTCTTTTCTTTTTCCATCTTCCTCATTCTTTGTTCATTCTTCCTTGTCTTCCAGCCCTTAATAGTGATTTTAGCCTCTCAGAAGAAACAGTTCTTTTTAAATCTTTCAATATATGAATTGAATGAGACTTCTAATTCTTGTTTTGATGTCCACATGGAAATTTTAGAATGAAGTGGTGAATATTGGAAAGATTTTCCCAAATCTCTCCGATTATTCTCTTCAAAACGAGCATTATAAACTAATCTGCCTACCAAGGAATTGACTTATGTTTTTATTAATCTAGTCATCTAATTCCCATTTTTGGAATGAATGTTACAAAACAGTAAAGGTTGGCGTTTGTGTATTATTAAATTTAAAAAGTAAAATTAAAACCCGCTCTAGCCGGGCATTATTTTTTTCTCTCGATGTCGCGACTTGTCATTGCTCACGCGACATAAGTAAATCCATGGGGACAAGTTATCATCAAAGGCGACATCAGGTATTTGATGAAACAATGAGTTGTCACTAATCTCACCACTCTTTGAGGAATGGTTCTTGTCACGCATCGCAGCTTCGTCATCGACCACTTTATGTCGCACTCTCAATTGATGTCGCGGCATAATCCCTTGGTTGTGACCCTTACCTCTGGTTCTTCCTTTTCGCATCGACTAAGTTGCGACCAACCCTCAGTCGCGACCTAACTTTTCGTCGCGGACCACTGCACTTGCCCCACTTTTACCGATCGCATTGTTCTTTCACTTCTTATTAATGCACACTCTTAACATCACTGAATCATTCCCACACAAAGAATTCAAAAATGTATTCTATTCAATTTCTAGCCAGAATTTATGTAGGAGAAAAAATACTCCCTTTTTCTCGAGCTGTTCTTTCGTGAAGTGCCTGAGCAGTCCCGTTTGTTCCTTCGCCCGATCAATCTGGATTCTCGTGACGGCATACTCGCAATAATTACAAAGGATTAAATTCATTTAGTACTAACCTAAAGAATTTATAACAAATCATTACTGAACCCAAAAAACAAATTTCAAAATGCGTAATAAAAATTCGAAGCTTCATTTTAAAGAAACTAAAAATTCAATATGGGTTGCCTCCATGAGCTGCCCGCTTTTGAGTCTTTAGCCTGAATGGAACTGCTTTGCTTCTTTCTACAATTCACTCACCGGGTTCTTCCTTTTCTTTCTCCCTCGTCGAGATAAGGGAGCCTCAGCCTTTGCTCAATAATTTTGAATTCTTCCCAAGATCGCCTTAGCGCATTGCTCCAAAGATGGTACATGATACCACCGGTGATATGGTCCACTCAACTTTACTAGTTTCCCGAAATAATCTTTTAATCGAATTAAACAAAGAAGCATCCGATCTCCTCGCCTCGTAACTCTTTCCTCGTAATCCTTTAATCATGCCATTTCTTTGTTTTGTCCTCTTGTATATTCTAGCATTGTCATAGGCTTTGTTTCTCAGCTCTTCCAGTTCATTCAGCTTGAGTAGTTCTCTTCCTTGCAATTTTGAAATCGGTTCAGTCAAGCCACGGCCCACATGGCTTTCAGATTCCAGCTCAAGAGGGAGATGACATGGTTTTCCAAAGACAAGTCTGTATGGGGACATTCCAATGCGAGTTTTAAAAGCAGTCCTATATGCCCATAATGCATCATCAAGCTTCAAAGACCAATCTTTCCTGCCAATCTATCTGTTTTTCTGCACTTCTTTACTGCGAAATTTCTAACTCGCTCTATTTGTTTATATTGAGGTTAAGCTCATAATGTGTTTCATACCATATCTGTTCATGAGTCACAAACACCATTTTGCAAATGGCTTCCTCCAATACTAATTATGGTTCAACCCAAATCTACTAAGAATATTTCTTCAGAACCCCATTGAATCATTGGTAATTACTCCCCTTAGGATAAGCCGCCGCTTCTACCCATTTTGATACATAATCCACAAATTAGGAGTATGTATATATTTCAAATGAAACCGAAAGGCCCCATAAAAATCCATTCCCCATACATCAAACAATTGCACCACTCAGGATACCTTGCAAAAAGTATCTCTATGTCTTTGCCGATATTTCCATTCTTTTACACTGATCATAATAATCCTTATCATTCAAAAATGCCCTAAATTGTAGGCCAAGAAAACTCGACCTAAGAATTTTTGCTGGCTGTTTTGCCTCCTGTGTATGTCCTCCATAAGATGATGCATGACATTCTTGTAAAATCTTGCCTTGCTCACTTTCGCACACACTCTTATAATCATATTTCACCTCCTCTTTTAAACAAATATGGATCATCTCATAGTTTATGCCGTCGGCCCTAACTTTTTCTCTTCTCGCTGGTAGCTAAATTCTTGCAGATCATTCCACAGGCTAAGAAATTACAATATCATGATACCAGTAATTTTGAGTGACAAATCTGAAATAACCTGAAGCCATCCGGAAAATTTTCTCGCTATTTCTCTTCCTCTTTTCTTGTACAAGGGGTTCTTCACTGATAAGGATCACCTATCACATTGTCACGCCCTTCTTATTTTCTTAATTTCTTTAAATTCACTCGCAACAATAATACCTAATTGATCAAATCTCGCTTTGCTTTCCTTTCTTTGCCATTAAATATTTAATTGTCGATGATCAAGTGTGTATAACAACATGGGACCCCAAAATATATGGCCTGAATTTTTTACATGCAAACACTATTGCCAACATCTCCTTTTCGCAGTAGAGTAATTTTCTTGTGTTTCATTGAAGGTTTTATAGCATAGTGATGCAGCCTTGAACACTTTTTTTCCTCTTTCAAGTTCCAATGGCAGCCCTTATCGCAGGCAAACCCACCACCACACATGATCCTCAAATTCTCTCTGTCTAATCCTGTTTCTGCTACATGGAGTCAATCAGTCCGATTTCATTTCTTCAAATGCCGCGTGATTCACCAAAATAAACTTACTATCTTTCTCCAAAGAATCAGATGCAGGTCCCGCAATTTTGAGAAATCTCTCGATAAATCTTCCAGAAAATCCAAGATGTCCTAAAACTTCGATTCCCTTGACTGTAAGAGGGTACAAGTCTCTCTTATAATTCGAACTTTGCTTGTCGCTCCAGCCTTGTCAAGAGAAACCATATGCCCCAAGACAATCCTCTTTGTAAATCCATAAATGGCATTTTTCCCACTCCGTAGCTAGATTTTGTCTGCACCTCAAGCACGGCCCCCAGTGTTATGTGCATTGTTCAAAACTGGATCCATACACCGTGTGAAAATCATCCATGAAGATCTCCATAACTTCTTCTCACAGATAAGAAAATATAGACATCATGCATCTTTTTGAAAGTACCAGAGAGCACACATAGCTGTACCTCAAATGGCATCTTTCAAAAGCAAAAAGTACCAAATGGGCATGTAAAAGTGGTTTTCTTTCTCCCCGATCTTCAAAAGTAAATCGCTATTTGCTATATCCAGAGTATCCACTTCAAGAAAACAGAATGAGATGTCCTCAACCTATCCAGCATTTGATCAATGAAAGGTAGGGGAAAATGATCCTTTCTCGGGTTACAAAGATTCAATCTGTAGCCGATACAAACCCTCCATCCCGTCGGCGCCAGAGGAACAAGTTCATTCTTTTCATTTCTCGACATGTTGAATCCACCTTTCTCAAACCATGTACTCAGCTTTACCCAAGAACCTGTCTTGATATAAAGATATATAAACCTGCATTTAACCATTTTAGAACTTATTTTCTGACAACTTCTTTCTCATGACTGGTTCGGGCTCTCCTTTGACGCCAAATGTAAGTTTGTGATTATCTTCCAGCAATATTTTGTGCATACAAATAGAGGGACTGATACCCTTCAGATCTTTAATTGACCAAGCAATCGCTTCCTTGTATTTTCTCAAAATTACCAGCAACTTCTGTTCTTCAGCTTCAGTCAATGCAGTTGATATGATAACTGGTTTTTCTTTTCTGGCTCTAAAAACTCATATTTCAAATGACTGGGAAACTCCTTCAATGTTAACTCCTTCTCGCACTAGTTTCCTACCACGAGCTTGTCGGTCTCACGCTTTACTTTGATTCTTAATTTATTTTCATTTATACTTCTTGAGATCAAGCTTCTCTTTACTATTAAAACAAATTTGAAGGCGTAACTGCCAATCAAAACTCTCTGCTGCATCAAAATTCAACCAATTTTACTGAGAGAGTTTGAACGATACAATCAAGATTCACTTCATCATCAGAAGGCTATTGCTTCATGCCCATACAACTCCGTTCTCCTACATTAGGATGTTCCGCACTCCTATTAATTTTAAAACGCACCGCTTCATTCTCAACTCGAAAGTGTTAGTTCACCTTTATGTACGCTTGACCTATGCGCCTCGCTATACAGAAAGGCCTTCCATCAACAAAGGAACTCAGGGATCTTCCTCCATCTCGCATGATAACAAAATCTATTTGGAAATGAATTTCCTAACCTCGACGACAGTACATCTTCCAGAATGCCTCCTCGGTTGTGCCACAAGTTCTATCAGCCATCCAGATAGTAATTGCCGTCGGGTTAGTTCCCCAAACTAAGTCTCTCGTATAATCGATAAGAGGCATCAAATTAATACTTGCTCTAGAGTCACATAAAGTTTTCACTCACTACTCATAGAATAGGAATATGAAACTCCGGTGGTCTTCATCTTGCCGGTTTCCGTTTGATAATGGCACGATGAAGCACCAAGCCAATCATACCCTCCTCGCCCATCTTTCTTTTCTTGCTCAAGACTCTTTTAAAATTTTGCATAAAGAGTACTAACACCACCGTAAATGGGATATTTCTTTCTATTTTCGATAAGATCCTAAGAATTTAGAAAATTGTTCTTCTTTGACTTCCAAGTCTTTGTGGGAATGGCACCGCAGAGCATAAAGTTTCGTACTCCTTCTTCTTTTCTCGGTCATTTTTTCTTTCATTTGTTCAATCAGCCGCCCTTCTCTTCTTCTTTTCGCCTCTTCTCCTCCGCCTTGCCATAGTTCTTTCTGGGTCTTTCTCGTTGCTACTCAAATCCTCCCACTTCTCACACCGACCACACCCTTAGGGTTCTTCCGGGGTGTCACTAGTGGAAGTTCCCTTGTTCCGATTTGGCATATTCAAAATAATCGCCTCTACTCAGGTCTCTAGATTTTTCATGAAGACTGAAGTATCCTTCTTAAACATCTGGGCATCAGAATCAAAGTTTCCAAGTAGATAGTTTGCTCACAAACAAAATACTCAAGTCCCCCATATGAGTCAAACATTTAGCCTCACTAATGTCAAGGCCTCCTCCCACCCCGGCAGATCACTTCCCGCCTCACTCCCTGCTGTCGGGCCGCCGGAACCTCGCAGTCACGCTATCCTTGCTTGAGGATGTTGTCCCCGCCAAATAAAGGGGATCTCCTCCACCATATGAGAAATTCTCATGGTTCCTCAATGCCGGATCAGAGTACAAGGTGTTGTGATCAGCCTTGAATTGATAACTTCTTTACCTTCTGCTCACGTAATTAACTCTCAGCACTGCTATTAGATCTTCTTCCATAGTACATCAACAATTTTCATTTATTCTCTTTCTAACGCTCTATTTCATGGGCAAGGTGTGCATCTTCCTCTCTGTTTTGTCCATCCTATGCATTATAGCATCCAACTTAGCCTTCCATGGTTGTCATCTTCGCTTCAACTATGACCCCTTCTCTACTACTACCTCTTGAAAACTCGTATGGAGCTTTCAATTGCATTTTGCCAGGTCCTCTATCGCATCTCTGCTCTTCAGCACTTTTCGCTTGAATGCTCCACAAAAGATGAAGCATCGAGCACCCTCTTGGATGTATCATTCAGAGCGTGATACACTATATCCATCTGGGTCTTCAAGTCCATTCTGCTTTACTGGGCACCTTTTCGCACCCAATCTTCCTACGATATATGTGCTCTCATCTTCCCTTGTTGAATACAATTATTCTCTTCGCTTCCTTTGAAGTGAGATGGGGGAAAGAATCGCCTAGGTAAGTTTCTACCAACTCTTCCTAAGTATCAACAAATAATCCATATGGTAAATGATTCATACCCATATGGCCGCTATGTCTCTCAAAGAAATGGGAAGAGATGTAGTTTTATCACCTCTCAGCCCACACCTGCTCACCTTCACGGTATTGGCCATCCCGCAGCCCTTCCAAGGCTCATTTGGGCCTCGTGGGATGACCGCAAACTCCGATGTTGGGTCAACCATTGTAATTAAGGTCGGGGCTTTAGTTCAAAATTGTTTGAACTAATTATAGGTCAGCCCTGATCAGCACTTTCGACACAGCCCAGAAATCCTCCATTGTGTCGCAATGGGGGTCTTCCCGTCAGCCGTCCTCTGGTTCTCCTGCTTGGTCATGTCTTTCTTCTTCCATAGCTGCGTCGCTTCTTTTGTCTTTTCAAGCTCCCGAAATCGTATGTTTCTCTCCATCTGTTGTCACTGAATCGTCGATCCCCTCGTTTCCATGCATTAAAGGTCTTCCTAAATAAAAAAGATACTCATAATAGGATTAGTCAAACCTCACAAATATTTTCAATATGGCTTGTTAAAAATTAAAGTGACTAATGTATCATCATGAAAAACTAATTTTGTTCTTTCATAAAAATGTCCAAATTAGTATTTCCTTCTTTCGCCGTAATATTTAAGTAATTAATTATTTCGATCCTCGCAATCACGCCAAAACTGTTGGATGGACCAAAGAACATATGCAAATTCTACGACAAATATACTAAAGACTATTGTCTAATCCTATGTTAATCGCTTAAAAACTTATTGATTCACACCTATTAACATACACACAAATTTATGACATCATTACCAAAGGACTATCGGTTTTAAACGCCGCAACGGCGCCAAAAAAACTCTTCTTGCTCACGCCATCCAATTAATGTAAGTGTGAGTGATAGATCGTGCATCACACAAATTATAGACATACGATAGACTATTATCTAATTCCTGCATTAATGCTATGAAATTTGTTTGTTATATTTCCTTGTAAATTATACTCTGATAAAACTGTTTCAAGAATAGATACATTTCTTTTAATGTTGATCCATGATCTCCGTGCGCACAGCTCTAACAAGTAATAAAGTGATTTAGGTCCGTGATATCGATCCCACAGAGATCTCAAGAATTTTCAATCAACTACCCTGACTACTCAAGCTCTATACTATTTGGATCATGATTTGCAAATGATGTCACCAACAACCTTTAAAATAATGTTAACAAAGATATAAAAACTAAGAACAAAATGAAATAATGTTGAAAATAAAAGAAATAATAAAAAAAAATTAAAGAATTGGACTGATTAGTTAGATTTTAAAGGGATCATTAACACTGTCAGGAAACATCACCTCGCAGAAACAGCCTCAGAATTTTTGTTTCATGAATCCCCATTTGTGAATCCACCATGAAGATGGTAATGCCATGTGGATATCTCCTTAATGACATATTTCATTTTCTAATATTCTCTGTTTCTTTCGAATACAGAGGATTAGATAACTACTTTTAATCTGAGTTGCCTTGTTCTGGATATTTTTCTCTTTCAATACTTCATACCCAAAACATGGACTACAAACCTTAGCTCATAAGACATAAAGCATGTCATAATTTATAATCGTTTCTCATCCTCAAAATTGGAACAGCTTCATCTTTTCCCCTTTCTTGATTAGCTCTCAAGCAACAACACAGGATTGAACTTATCGTCGAATCGAGGTGAACTCTCAAGCCATTTTAATTGATAAGTCATTCAACTCATTCTCTACATAAGGGAGAAGAATATTTATCGATTGAAAATTCACAGAGCCCATTAGATCCCCAATATTAGGTTCTCATACCTTGAGAAATTGTACCCACACTCAGAATGCCTTCTTCCAGGTTTCACCGGGAGAGGGCCTCCCGAAATCGAGCATGAAACAATCCTAATTCAGGTATAGGACTCTCATATTTGAATCGATACAAAATAAACAAAACCAAAGAAGCAAATTCCACCGGGAGTCTAAGTCTCTGAGTACTCGCAGAAAGATCGGGTTCTAACAATGCAAGTAATTTCAACGGAAGCTGGGTCTCTAAATTACTTCATTACACTAACGGTAGCTCCCTGATCAAAAGAGCCATCAGAATTAGAACTCGGACGCGCTCGAATGCCAAAATTTGTTTGACTTCAAACGAATCCAGCAAAGAATTTGAAGAAAATAACATTCGCATCTCGGGCCAACTTACCAATCAACATCCAGATCCAGAAATTCAAAAATGAAATAAAAAATCTGCCTAATACACTCCAAAATAATGCAAACAAAGAAAAAGAAACAGAAAATTAAAAATATTACGAGCGTTAGGCTACCCGTAATTCTCTTCGAGTCGCCAGCCGCTTCCTTCAGAAAGCGCCTGCTTATTTATGGTTTCCTCGAAATGGGCCCTAACTGATGCATTTTCTGTGTGTTTCAAAAAATAACCGCCCATTAGTAAAGTAGCAACCATGTTATTACTCCATTTGAAAAGGTCAGCGACCTGATCGGATGTCGCGACTCGAGACGCCGCGACTTCTTTGTTCCGTTATGAGCTAGCCCTGATGTCGCCATCACCTGACGCCGCGACTTCACCTGCTCGCCATGAAGCTGCTCCGATGTCGCGACTAACTGGACGTCACGACTTTCTTCCCTTATAATTGATGTCACGACCACTCGCTGATGTCGCGACTTCACCTTTTCGGTATGAGCTCTTTTGAGGTCGCGACTTCAATCATATGTCGCGACTTCAATGTTATGCTTATGAGCTCTTATGATGTCGCGGAGGCTTTTATTTTGTCTTGATTTGTCTCCAAGATCTCTGGATCTCGGCGTCGCGACTCAATCGACCGATGTCGCTACCTTCTTTCCTTGTTGCTGATGTTCGCGACCACCGCAGACGCCGCGAATTTACTCACGCAGTCGATCTCACTTTACTCATCGCGGCTGACGCCGCGACCATGATTCTCAGGACTAATGTCGCTAATTAATCGGCGATGTCAGCGCATCTTCGGATTCGTTCGATGTCTCTATCCGCTCGAATCGTCACACCTCCCGTTCGCCTCTTCAAAAATTCTTTGTTGAACTCTCTATTCGCGTCACGACTCGAGGTGGTGTCGCCACATCATGTCCGATTCTTTACCACCCCGGTCGCCCTGATTCGAGTCTCGCCGCGACCTTCTTTACTGAGAAGGATGTCTCGTGGCTTGCGGTCGCCTTGTCACGACCCCGCGATGGCATCACGACATCATTTTTCTTCCTTTCAGGTTCTTGTAGACATCGCAGAATGATGTCCCCCCAACATGAACTTCTTCATTTGACTTTCTTTATTCTCGACTCAAGTCATATTACTTTGTCTTTAACTCCTTTCTTCGTGTCAAGGCGACTTCACTTATTCACTCTTCCGTTTCTTCTTCAAAGCCACCTTTGTTGATGTCATGACTTGGAGTTGCCGAACCGCACTTTCTCGGTTGTAACTTTAATTCCGCTTTGATTCATTATGTCAAGAAGCCGATTTCTTATGATTTTTGCTAAAATTTGATTTCTACAGATTTTCCCGCAAATTGAATTTGAGTTAATGGTCGCTTCACAGATAATCATCATTATTCTCATTATAAACTCGTAAAAATGGATTAAAAATCTAATGAGTTTTGACTCACTGGCACGGTTATATGTGACTTTCGTCGCATCGAAAATCGTTTTACGACACCCGAACCGCGATGCCTCGAAAAACGTGTAAATTTCGACTGTCTCTGAATTCTACGTGCTAGCTAGATTTCGCGAGACGATTCCAACGGTGAAATCCGTTTCATCATCCGAGATCTAGAGAATAAATTCTGGATTTTTGACCTAAATTACGATTTTCGCCTTTTTCCACAATCGAATTTCTGGTCTTACATCCGTCATGACCAAACCCCCGTCAGATGTCGACCTAGAAACCTTCACTCTTGACAATTCTCTGTTGCGACAAGGAATGTTCTGTTGCGATCTAGAAATCCCTAGCTATGACCAAATTGTCACAACAAGGAAACGCCATGTTGCAACATTTTCTATAGTTTAAAATTGAGAACCATGTTGCTACACAAGGAAAACCATGTTGCGACACAAGGAAAACCATGTCGCGAAATAGGGCCAGAAGGCTCTGTCACGACCAAGAAACCTCTGTCGCGACCTAAAACCTGCAGAAATACACACGCGGCCCGTCTTGCTAGTAGCCTTCCTGCTTTTTTTTTTAAACACCATAAGTTCCATTTCCAGTAGCATTTTCATGACGGAAACTACCAGAAACCTATGAAATCTTTGCCAAACTATATTAAACAGAAAAAATGTGTTTAATTACAACCTTTTTTTTTTTTTTGCTATTACATTACCAAAAATTAGGTTTTTTGCCCATAATTTTACAAGAACGCAGTAAAGCCATAATCTGGCCTTTTTCACAACTAGGATCTTGAATGTATTTCATCTCCCAGTGTACCTCTAGTACTTGAAAATATTTTCCCATAACGGGGTGAGCAATGCCCAGTAGAGAGAATCTCCCACAAGGGCTACTTCTCCCCACCTAAGTGCAATATGCAATGTCAGATGAAAATCGGCTTTCCAAAACAAAAGATTTTTGTTTTATAAATCATTCCATCGATGTTCTTCGATAAGTTCACTGACAAATTTCGATCAAGGCGCTGACAAACCTCCAATCAAGTTCATGGAACAACCCTCCGATATCAAAACACATTGGACAACCCTCCGATATTTAAAACACACTGGGCAACCCTCCGATATCAATTCATTTATTGGACAACCCTCCGATATGATCCATTAAAAACCCATGTTAATATATTAAGCATGCATATCAACATCATTTCACACAACCGTATATTCAATTAAGCAATCAACATGCAAACCTCGATTTGATAGCCTCCAATCAACATCAAAATAAAGAATGAAGATCTTCATGTTCAGATCCCACAATATTAGTATACTCAACCTGTTCCAAAATTGAAATTCTAGAACAAGAATACAACCTAAAAACCCAGCACAATTTAATCCGAACTATCATGAACAAGCCCTACTATTAAGGCTGAACCCCATGGCCATTGAATGACCCTTGACAAGAATAACCAGAGTAAGAGAAACCCCACTTCAGAAGACCAACTCACTCCACAAACTACACAAGCATGGAACCAGAACCGTTGGTTCTTCCTCCATTTCATTTCTTCTTTCTCTTTTTCCATGAACCGATCACCTTTTTCCCCTTTCATATGTCTTTTTTCTCTATATTCCAATCAACTAGGTTGGTCTTGGGCGGAGAATTCCTTCAAGTCAAAGAAACTTCTCGACACATGGCAATCACCATGCCATGTGTCCTTATGCCTCACCACAAAGTGCTTGCATGAGAATGGTATGACACTTGGCTTCCCATGTTCCAAGTGTCCTCTCCTCAGGTGCCACATAGCACGTATTTTCATGCCAAGTGTCGCCATATGATCCGTCTATTCATCTCGAGATACATGAAATTCCGACTGTCTCAGAATTCAACGAAATTCGACTATGTACCTAGATTTTGTGAGACAAACTCAACGGCGTGGTCCACGTCGTCATCTGAGATCTAGAGAAATTTCCAAACTTACTGTCTGTACTGTAACGGTAGTTTATCATTTCACTTTCCCCGGGTTTTCACAAATTTTTATGAACTTATGAAGCCAATTTAATAATTAAAATGATCAAATATATTATTAAAATTATTTTGATAAAAATATATCAAATGTTAATTATTTTTTGATTGAAATTTTGTTTAAAATTTTTATATAAGTCTATATAAACATTTTTTTAATTATCTTAAACTCTTTAATATATATACTGTGTTCAATCAATATTTTCTATTTATAGGATAATTCAAAATTATCCCAGAAAGATAACAATTGATGTGGATGATGATTAGAATATAAGAATTATAGGTAGAGGTGGATGGTTTTCTTTTTTCCAAAAAACATGCATTAAAATAATCAAAGAGTTAATATTAAAAATAACAATCTTTAGGTAAATTTTGATAACAAATATTATTAATTTTAGTATATTAATATTTTCTTAATTTAGATAATATGCTTAGTGAGTTTGAATTATAATAAATCTTATTCTATATTCCATTTGAAATATTTAAATAAAAAAATTAAAATATCTTAATTTTATATTTATTTTCTAAAAATAGTTCAAACTTTATTATAAAAATATTATGTGAATCATTAGAAAATATAGCAAGCAATTAAGTGAGTTAAAAAAATCGAATAAACAAAATTTTCTTATATTTAAGAATTTAAATAGATATAAAAGTATTAACTAAAAGTTATTCGTATTAAAAAGCAATGGAGAGTTATCATGATCTCAAAATATATATATTTTTTTAAAGAATAGTCATTCTTTACTTTTACAAGGATTTATTTTAAACAAAATACAGCATAGAAAAATATAAACAAATATATATATGATTATTTATCTTATTTATCAATCATTTATAAATAAAACTCGAGGCTATTAATTTGATAGTGATAGAAAGTCAATATAAAAAAACACAAAATATAAACTATTAGTTTTATTTTTTAAAAGGAAATTTATTCTTTACTTTATATGACAAATGAGAATTGGTAAAATATGGAAGGAAAACGAGCATTAGATATTATAATTGGCCAATTATGTATAATGAAGCCCCAAATTTCTGGGGTCTTTTATTTTTGGGGTCCCACTGGTTTGGAAACCTCTTATGAACAGTGTCCATGAACGGTGTCCATGAACAGTTGCTCAAATAGTGCACAAATCGAAGGCACCCTACATACCGGGCAAGTCTCACGTGACGAGAAGTTCTGGCCATGATAGATCCCTATCAGTCGCCGAGTGCACAGCTTGCGCTGCCATTTCTCTCTCTTCTCTCTCTCTCTCTTCTCTTCCAGAGTGCGCCGGTACGCCGCTGCGAGCATGGTTGCTCGTTCAAAGACCGCCGCAGGTACTCGCTCTCGCGAGCCAAGCCTTAAGCTCAAGCAGCGCGTATCACCACCCTATCGGCGGCCATGTCTACCCTATGGGTCACTTACGTAAAACACCGCAACACCACCCTTGGAAAACCTTATCGCGACATAAAATCTTCTGTCGGGACAGAATGTAAAACCCTACCCTTTGGAAAACTCACACACACGGGGCGGAGACCCTTGTCGCGACCTAAGCCCGTCTAACCCCCAACCCCCGGGCCGCAATACTAAATTTCTATCGCGACACTGTGGTCAAAACGTCTCTCGCCGAATGTGAAGGTCGCGGCGTCACACCCAAACCACCCAGTATGCCTCGGGAACAAAGGCCAATGACACGCAGCCGTAAAGCCCTCGTTGCTCACGCGATGCCATTTCCCGCCGGTGCACGCATCCCAACTGCACGCATCCCAACCGTGACGCCGCGATGTTTGTCATGCTCACCTGCCTGCCTGCGCGCTGGGGCTCGGGAACCCCGCCATGATACGGAAACCACACTCACACTGGTTAAGTTTTCATATCCCCCGGCCAAAGGAGAGACTCAATATGGGCTAGCTCATTATGGTCTTTACACCTCCGCTTCCTTCTTTCCGCAAACAACTTTTAAATTTGATGATAATTAGCATTTTAATATTAAAGACAACAAAGAAACTCAAAATTTTCCAATGTATTCATCGTACAAATGAGTTGACTATTAACTTTACACTTATTTATTATAGAAAAACAGAATAACATTCATTCAATATAACAGAATACACTAATGAATAATTTGATGACGTTTGAGATCTGGCACTTCAAAGATCAGAACGATTCTTCAATAACAGGTGAGCAAATGCCTGAGGTGATGAATTTCCTACATATTTACTCTAACGGAACACACGTAACGGCAATACATTAAAACACACATGAATCCGAACAATCCCACATGAATATGATATGTTGTCATCCACGATGAGACTTCAATACGCCCGCTGGAACTCCAGTCCCGTTAACTTCTTCGAATACTTGTAAATTGTTACAAACCAATACGATACTTTCAACGAACATCAACCTTATTGGAATCCCCATATTCATCTTCGACCATCAACTATACTGATTTGTATCGGAATCTTCTGTCTCACATAATACTACTATTTTCTGCAAAACTTCATCTGATATTACGTCCAACCAAGATTAATCAATTTTTCACCATGGATCTAATCATCCGCTTCCTGATTTCGAGTTCAACAATAATTCACTGGCGAACTTTAAGATCCACGTGACCTACACCGACTCGGACGCTGGACAAGTTACATGCATATGAATGCAACTATGCTATTTCATGCATACAACATTCATGATTCATGGACAATTATATTTTTCTACAATATAATCTACATCATCAAGTGCCAACCATGTTAATACATCAATTGGAGCATGTAACAAATACGATTTTTCACACAACCAATATGTTATTCATTTTAGCAATAACACACAACGACAATATTAATGGACCAATGAACATCCAAAATTGGGTCCCGTGGGACTACCAAAACAATCTAAATTTCAGCCCGACTGCCCGAAACAGCCCATAAATTCAAATCGACTCCATTCCAAAAATAGTCCTCGGTCCATCATTCGGGCCCCAAATCTTTGACCTAAATGCACTACGTTTCAAACTTAACTATCTTAACCATTTGAATGGCTCTTAGACAAGAATTAATCCAAGTAGGAGGAAAACCCCTATCTCTCGGAGTTTGTCGAAAAAAATGGATTCTTGTCTCTATGTGAAGCTTTCTTCGCATGAAAAAACTTCGCCTCTTGCTTCGACGGAAACCTCGATTAGCCCATCGCGTAAATCTATGAGAAGCGTGCAGAGCTTCTCCTCCCTCTTTCTCTCTTTTTCTTTCTCCTCCTCCCCATCGGACCGCTTGGTCCAACAAGTCAAGGAGACCTCATCATGCCACATGTCTCTCTCTGTCGGGCTCTCGATTTCACCTTATCCCTTATCCAAACTCTTTGATTTACCCTTAAGTTTTGACACATGTCCCACATGGGTCCCACTTAGACTTGACACATGGATCAATGTGAGCCATCCAACTAAGTGCCAAGTGTCACTTGCTACACCTCGGTTCGAAAAATGTGAAATCTGACTGTCTTGGAATTTGACGAATTTCGACGAGGTAAGTAGATTTAGTGAGACGATTCCAACGATGAAGTTCATTTCATCATCCGAGATCTAGAAAAAAATTTCGGATTTTCAATTGAAAGTACCGTTTTACCCCATTTTTTTTTTTTAAAAAATTGAATTTTTTTTTCTTGGGTTTTACATATAATATATTTTATAATATCAATTTAAATATTAATAGATGAGGATTAAAAATGATTGAAAATAAAAAATTACTTAATTAATAATAATACCAAGAAATAAATTAAATATCTATTATACACACACACACACACACACACACACATATATATATATATATGAAATTATTTATTAACTATTTAGCATGTATATTATTACCATGTATATTATAACTAATATAAATTTTAATATATGATTATTTAATAGTATAACAAAATCTACAAAACATAAAGTATATTTTATTTTTAAAAATAAAAAAATGACATTATATATATATATATATATATATATATATATATATATATATATATATATATATATATATATATATATATATATATATATGTATGTATATATAAAATTTATTTTTACATATTTATGTAAATTTGATTTACTTAAATTTTAAATTGTAATTCTCAATTTCTCATATATTTAGTAAATATGAAATTCATTATATTTCATTAAGGTAAAAATATTTTATGTTATTAAGGATATCATTATCATAGTTCATGTGTCTATATATATAATATAAATTATATATATAATTATTTATTAACTATTTACCATATATATTATAAATTAAGATAAATTTTAATATGTGCTTTTTTTTATTCAAAATTGCACAGATCCATAAGTAAAAGAACGAAACAATATTATTACAAGATAAAACCTACATTTTCGTGAAAGAACCACTATTAAGGAAGAAAATGAAAAAGATGCCGTATAGGTGATTTCAGCCAATAATGGCAAAAAAATCACCCCTCATTCCTTGAGGAAAATAGGCTACAAGAGAATAAGGTGAGAGAAAAAAAAAAGATATGTGCTTATTTAATAGTATAGTAAAATAAAAATATAAAATATAAACTAATTTTGTTTTTATTTGTAAAACAAAATTCATTCTTTTACTTTACAAAAATAAACGAGAATAATAGAATAGTAGAATATTAGAATATATATATATATTGATTTATTAATTATTTGTAATATTATTGTAAATAAAAATTAAATAATATTTTTACATTATTTCATTATCCAACAGGCTATAATCAAATAAGACATATTTCCTAGTTTATATTTTCTCATTAGTACGTTTGCACTTCTATTTGTTCCCTCCTCCTCTAATTGCTCATAATCCAAACCCCAGCATTGTGTTCCACCAAAGTTTCGACGTGCCAACCGCATAGCTAGTAGGATTGTTGAGTCGTCACCTTCTTGTTGCACAACTTTTTCTTTTTCATTGATCATTTGAAATCCAAGTTTCAGATTCAAGATTTTAATATTTTTTTCCCTTCTTTTTTTTTCTTTTCTTTTGAAAACTTTAATCACAAAAGTTTGATGTTTTGTTGAAGGGAAATATAGGATGCAGATTCTCATTGAAATAACATGTATTTTCAATTTTGGTAGAGTTAACTTGGAAACTCAACGGAGATATTTGGTCTTTTCTGATTCACTATCTGAGTATCGTGATACGATCGCATTTGGTGTAATAAGTTTCGTGGATACGAGGCGTCGGCAATGGAAAACCCGAAAACATGCAAAACGATTTATTATCGTCGCATTATAGACGATAACCCTAGAATTTTCTCTAGTTTATGGATGACAATGCGGTTTTCACTGTTGAGTTTGTCTCATAAACCTAGGTAATGTCACCGCCCCCGCTGGAATCTGAAATGCCCATGCCCACGCCGACACATGGTATGGAGGCTGCAGCTATGTGGCACTTGCATCGAGACACTTGGCACATGCAGGCCAAGGTCATGCCCTTAGGATTGCATGAGTTGGGTGGGGCCAAATGTCAAGCCACCTCATGCATGAGCATGAAAGTGGTTGAAATTGCAGACGGAGAACACTTGGTCTAGAGTTGACCAAGTGTCAAACAAATCGGGTGTTAGGTGTCTCACCTATGTCAAACAACTTGGTGGTTTGAGAAGGGATTCCAAACAATTTGTAGACAAGAGGAGAAGAAAGAAAAGAGAGAAAGAAAGAAAGAAAAGAAAGGAAGGAAGGAAAAAGCAAAGAGAGTGATAAAAGCTACAAGACTCCATTGTTGCAAGGTTGAAAGATCAAGAACTTGATCCCACACACTACAAGAGGTAAAGGACTTTTGCCTATTTTGTTATTTTTCTCTTGCTCGGGCTATGAAATGGAATCGTTGAGTTTGGTTGTGACCCTCAATGGAGGAGATTTTCTTTTGTGTATAGGGTAATAAGTTGTGTTTAGAGATGTTGCCTAGCTTTTTTTTTTTCCTTCGACCCCTTAACTGTGTTCTGGCCATAACTTGACCATAACTCGTCTGAATTAAGTGATTCAAGTTTTTGGGTAAACTAGACTTATAGGAGAACACATATCTCATTGGAAATAGTCATCCACTTCCGACTCTTTCTCTCTCGACCGCATGCAAAGGAGCTAGGTTCAGCGCTTTCCCGTGCTATGTCAGATCCCGTGATCAGGCTTCAAGCCATAACTCGCCATCACATTAGAATTGAATGATTCCAATTTATGGATAAACTAGACTTAGAGGATAACACATCTCCTTGAAATAGGTCTATCCAATTTTCGACTCCTTTGACCTTTAAATGTGTTCAAAGGAAGCTATGTCTTCGTGCAATTTCATCTTTTGTTTGAAAACCGAGTGAGCTGCTGCTTAAAAAACTAGTTTAAACTGCTTCCTTTTATTTTAGATCAGTTTTAAATCATGGATTGATGATGTCTGGGGCACCCTATACTCAGTTATGAGGGTATGAGGCTTGAATCAAGCCATTGTGAATTGTGGATTAAAGTGTCATCTCTTGCCAAGAGATGATAATTATGACTATATCATGTTCAAACAATCGAGTTATGTGTTGTGCTTGAACATGGCCATGTTTTGGCATATTGCAGTCTGTAGGACTGAGGTGCTATGTCCCATCCTGGAGACGTGAGCCAAGACCTCTATTTGCCTAATTGATGTTAGGAGTTATGGGAATGTATGCTTGCATGATGTATTGAATTGAGTGAGTGGAATTCTAGCATGACAACATGTAAATTGATAGTTGAACTAAATATGTGAACTGCTGTGTGCATTAGACATAAGGGTTCATGGTACTCACCTAGTGTACAAGGTAAAATTCCATGTAGAGGTCTTCATACATTGGGCATGAGTTTGAGTGAGTTTGAGTGCAGTGGCACAATTGCATTGCATCGTGTACGTTGCAAATCACGATTACATGGGTGTGTGTACATGAACATTTGGCACTCGTGTTTGTGCTGAATTGTGTGCGCTCGCGAATGGGATGGAGTCCAATTGAGTCACAGTGTTAAATGAAAATGGAAAATGAATAGTGCTCCGCGAGTGAGTAAGGAGCAGACACCCACCGTGAAAAGCCCGAAAAACTCCTGCTAGACCGTATCCATCGGTGAAAGCCCAAAAAATAAAGGAGGGTGTAAGAGACCCGCGGTGAGACCCCGGAAAGTTCTGTTGCCAAAAAAGACACAAAACGATTAAACAAATATCACATAGACTACGGGTTGTGTGATGGATGTTGGGACTGAATCGGTATTCCCATTGGCACTTGCATTGGGTGGTGGGTCGGAGGTTGACCCGGTACATGAGGCATGTAGAGTGTCGATCTCAGCGCATGTAGTTTTTTCCATGATAGGACGACGTATGCATGGATTAAGGTTTGTGTGATTTTGAAATGATCATTTGCATGTGCAGTTAGGTGGAGAGTAGCCCTGGTAGGTTTTGTTTCTACTTAGTGTAGCTCACCCCGTTGTGGGACCCCCCTTTCAAGTACAGGTGACGTGCAGGCAGATGATACTCCCTAGAGGTCAACAGTTGAGAAGAGGGTCGGGTTGTGGCCTTGATGTATTTTTGTATATGTATGAGAACTGTTACTTGTAATACATATCTTGTTTTGTCTATTGGAACAACATTTGGTTCTAATGCACGTATTTGTACCATATATGTGAGTGATGTGCTATAACTCTCACGCCTTATATACGGACTGTATGAAGTTATTTTGTGTATTTATGAATTAAATATGCAAGGATGAGTCTCGTTATACGAGACATGTGAGTGCGATATCGGGATACCTGATTTCCATAGACTTCGCAGTTGTTGTGGTGTCGGCGGACCCTCGGGTTTGGGGGCGTCAGTTTGGTATCAAAGCTTAAGGTATCACGAATACACAGGGATCGATGGAGCATAGGTAGGACATGTTGTTAATGTGTAGGAGCATCACGGCTTGAGCAACCCGGTGTTTGAGCTTGAGTTAGGATTATCTAGTGCTTGGAAATTGATATCGGATCATAGTTTGGTATCAGGTCTAGGTAGGAGGTTACCTAGAAGTCAGGGATGGGATTCGATCGCGGCGTACATTGTGTGTTTTCTTGTGTAACCTTTGATTGTATGTGCGTGATTATGTCACATTACAAATTGCGTGAATTATATACGTGGTAGGATGTATATAGGAAGGCGAGCAACGGTTGAAGCGTGGCTTTAGAAGTTCGGAAGCGACGGATGGTTAATATTAGGTCACATTATTGGTTGGCTTGTGCACTAATAGTAGGACACGAAAATAATTCTAAACTTACTGTTTAACTTGTGTAGATGGCAAGTAGAGGACGGGGGCATAGAGGTCGTCTACGGGGCGATGGTCGACCGCTACCTGTTTTTTATCAGTAGGCCTTCATAGAGGCCATGGGTGCTGCGATAGCCATTCTTTGCCTGTGTGCGGCTACTAGAGGCCCCCGGGGAGGTCTTGAGATGCTTTAGAGGTTTAATGCACGTCAATCTCCAGACGTTCCGCGGGAGGAGGGGACGTGGTAGCTGACCATTGGTTCCATCAGTTGAGAGGATTCTAGGACTGTGGAATCACCTCGGATATGACTGGTTACCACGGCTTCATTCCGGCGAAGTGAGTCCACGGATCTGGTGGGATTGGAGTCCGCAAACTTCGAGGACTTGGAGACTATGACATGGGCTAATTTTCGCAGACTGTTCATAGGGAAGCACTTTTCGACTTTTTCTAGACATGCGAGAGGCAGAAGTGAGTTCCTTGGCGAAGACGGTGACGCTGACTATACTAGACTCGGCAGTTCATAGAGTTGGCACATTTCGGGGATGATTATGTGGCCAGCGCGACGAGGTCGAGAAAGTTCGAGGATGGGTTTGGGGTTGTCCATCGAGAGGCAGATTGTAGGGCATAACATGGGATATGGACTCGATCGATGATCTGACCTTGATAATTTAGCGAAAGTAGATGACACTTTCAGTAGCATCAGGAGGTGGTGCCGGTGATAAGAAGAGGGAGCCCGAGCTTCAATGGCACTCTGTTTCGGGAAAGAAGCGAGGACCACGTTCCATGAAGTTTTAGGGCGGGCGCGACCCGAAGCGAGGGCCGAAGCCGGGTTCGGGTTACTAGTGTTGATGGTGAGCGTGTTTCACTATCATCGGTCGGGACACATGAGTGAGATTTATCTGCCGATCTCAGGGTTCGGGATCGGGGGACACCATAGTGCGATCATCGATTAGGTTATGGCGGGGACTCAATATGTTCATGCTTACCCAGCCAGGACGAGGAACATGTATCCCGGTTTGAGGGGTGTGACAGGCATTGGGTGTTTGCGAGGACGGACGGAGGGCAGTATGAGTCGAGGTCGAGGTCGAGGTCGAGGGCAGAGTGTACAGGTCGGGACTTCGAGGACTCAGGGGCATGTTTACACCATTACTTCGCAGACTGAGCTGACCAATCGGTCTGATGATTCATGAATACGTTTTACTCTTTGCTATGGGCCAAGGTATTTGACTTAAGTCATCACATTCCTTTATAGATTTGCATCTTGCGTGAGAGTATTGAAACTAGGAGTTAGAACTTTGTGAGCCACTACATGTGAGTTCTCCAGGGACTAAGGAAGGTGATCGGATGTCGGGGGATGTGAGTTAGAGATCTCTGAGTTCTACTTACGGTGGACCTTTGGGTCATGGACATGTCGAGTTCGAGGAATTAAATCCTCGAGATGGAGGCTAGTTATTGACACATGGACTGTCGCCGATTTAGCCCGTATGAGAGTTCACGCACACACACCAGACGGTACTTGTGTTGTGTTTCAGGGGAATAAGCACGATGCTTTACCCCATACTATGTACGATTCACGATGGCATAGACAGTTGACGTGTTAGCTGGCTAGCCTTACCCTGGAGGACGAGGTGAGACAGGACATGAGTCTACCTCGGGTGGTTTGCGAGTATGAGGATGGTTTTTCGGACAAGCTACTGGGATTACCTCCACCGAGGGATGTAGACTTTCGCATTGAGTTGCATCCTGGTACATCTCCCATTTCTAACCATTTAGCATGGGATGGTGTCGAGTGGAAATTCTACGGGGCTTAAGGTCGCCGTCACGAGGATTGCGGGGCGAGGGTTTCCATTAGGCTAGGGCACTTCACCATGGGGCGCTCAACATTACATTTTCGAAGAAGGATAAGACCACAGCGTACATCGATTATAGACAGTTAAACATGGTTACGATCAAGAATCGATATCCATTGTTGAGGATTGATGACTTGTTTGATCAGTTGAGGGGGGCACGAGTCTACTCCAAGATAGACCTTCGCACTGGTTACCATAAGTTGAGAGTTAGGGAGGCAGACATCCCTAAGACAGCGTTCAGGATGCGGTATGGGCACTTTGAGTTTACGGTGATGCCCTTTGGATTGACGAATGCACGTAGCATTCATGGATCTCATGAATAGGGTGTTCCATCCTTATTTAGATTAGTTTGTGGTGGTCTTTGTTGATGACATCCTAATCTACTCCCAGTCGGAGGTGGAGCATAGGATCGCGAGGAATCGAGACTTCTGACTTTTGGGGATCATCGGTTGTATGTCGGGATTCAGTGAGTTTGAGGTTTTGACTTGCGGAGGTGGGTTTCTTGGGACTGCATTGGTGTCGGCTTCAAGCATGTCGGTGGACCTTGGGAAGGTTGGGGTTGTGATGAGTTGGGAGGGGCGAAGTCGGTGGTCGAATACGTAGTTTCTTGGGATTAGCGGGAGATTATTATGAGGTTTATAGAGGATTTCTCAGGCTAGCCGGCGCTATGTGAGATTAACCGGAAGGAGGTCAAGTTTATGTGAGATGACTCATGTGAGTGAGCGTTAGGGAATTGAAGAAGGAGAAACACTTTAACTCCTATTCTAATAGTCGAAGGGAATGAGGAAGACACAGTGTATTGTGATGCTCTGAATGTGGTGCGAGATGTATTTTGATGCGATCTAGAAAGTTGTGGCTTATGGATTCTCTCCAGCAGTTAAAAAGAATCACAGGCATATTTTACATGACATGGAGTTGGCAGTCGTAGTCTTCGCCTTGAAGATTTGGCGCCACTACTTATATAATTGAAACGAGTTCGAGGGTGTTTTCGACCCTGAAGTCGAAATGCATCTTCACGCGTGAGACCTGACATGAGGCAATGTAGGTTGATTCGTGCCATAATAGGGATCCGGATCGACAAGGTATACCCTAAATTCCTCTACTTTGCTTGTGTAGTGGAACTCTTTAGACATAGTGGCTCCTAGGATCGAACTGCTTTGGGATTGGTTTTCATCTTACAAATGATTTGTATAATGATTCAAAATGGGTAGAGGAGCTTTTGTTTGAATTTCGGATTTGTATAAAAAGTGTGGTTGTTGTCACTATGTTAGCGTGGTGATTTGAAATAAAATGTAAGAAGACCTTGAAGTTTTGGGCCACTAGTTTGGTATGATAGGGTTGTAAGGTGTCCTTAGGTTATTTCCTCGCATTAGGATAAAGTGACCTAGAGTCATTTCCAAAGCCAGGATCTTGTTTAACACAAAACCAACCCTTAGTACCTTTCCTCTTTGAACCATATCATTTCTCGAGCATTAAGCATTCTACTTGAGTTGAAATCTAGCATTTAACCTACCTCGATGGCTCATAAATGACAACTAATGGATGTCGTGTATCCCAACAGAATACAATTAGAACCACAGAAACATAGATATGACCAAAGAAAGTACATCAAATAGCTTTTAAACCTAGTTTTGAAAGTTTGAAACATAAATACCCGATAGCGCTTCTTGAAAAAGAGGATGTAAGACCAGAAATTCCAATTTAGGAGGAAAAAGACAAAATCGTAATTTTGATTACAAAATTTATTAATTTCGGTTAAAAAATCATGGTAATTCTCTGGATCTCGGATGAAGAAAGCAGATTTCACCGGGTGGAATCGTCATAAAATCTAGCTAACACGTAAAAATTTTGTGGTCAGAGCCGGGTTAGGTACACGTTTTGAGCATCGCATTTAGATCTTTAATAAAAAGCAGTTTTTCGATCTGACGAAAGTCAAATAACACGTGCTGCAAATTGTGCCATAAGTGTATGATTAAGAGAAATAATGAAAATGAATGTAGAGATAGTCTTAGAATATCAAAAGCGCAGAAAGAAGGGCATAAATGTCATTTTTTGAAAAGTTAATAGAGTGAATGAAGACAAAGTGTAAATAGTGCTTCATGTCCTACATGTTAAAGACAAAAAAAAAAAGCGTGATTTGAACCGGATTTCACTGCGGTGTCATTTCTTTGAGTTTTCTTTAGAGAGAGAAACTTCTCTCCCAAAAATCACAGGTGGTCGGCCAGACTCAGATCGCCCGGGACAAGAAGGAAAGGCGCCTAAAGGAGCGAGCTATGCGTGGACACCGGATTTGTGAGTTTTTGAAAAAATCCTTGAGGTAGGGGTTTCTCCCTACTTGCGTTTTACACTTTATTTAAGTGTTTTTCAATGTTTAGTTTAACGGTACTTGAAGGGCCATTTGATCAGTCCAAATCTTGGGGCCGAATTATTTTAATTGTGGCAAATGGGTAAATGGTGGCTATTCTGAGCTGTTTGGGTGTTTAAATTCATAAAATTTAACTAAATCATGTATTGTGTGAAAAAAGTGAGAATAGGCCGACAGTCGATCCCCAACTTTGTGGGTGAATTGTGGAATTTTTAGACTTTTTGAATGTGTGAACCTCCGAGGAAGCTGTTGTAGAGTGTGTGTTGGAATTTAATACATTAAATTCTGTTTGGTGATGGGAGACCGAAAATGGGTATGGAGTCGGTTCAAAAAGTGGAGCAGGGTTGAATGATGGGCTGCCATGGAGCCATTGCTAAATTTTAATATTTGTTAAAATCGGTCCGGGTTGTGTGGTGGATAAAAATCGTCCATGTGTTGTGTGCTTGAGTTGTTGAAATGCATGGCTTGAGTTGTGTGGAAATAGATAGGTTAATATAATGACCTAATTATATAAAATATAATTGTGTTTGTAGGCCATTGAGATGATTTTAATATGTTAATGCATAAGCTTGATGTGTTAACTTGATCATCCTGATTGGAATTATAATTGTGGGTGTAGACCATTGGAAATGGAATAGCGATTAGCTCAAGTGAGCATATTTGGGAGTTGATTGATATTGTTGAATTACATGTGTGATTCTAAATTGGATAATTTATGCATATTGATATATTGGTTGAAAATGATTGAAATGACATAATGCATCTCGTATGTGGGAAAGTACAGGGTATCAGAAATTAGGTGAGTGCATGACATGAAAAATTGAAAGAAAAGCTAAAATATTTTGAAATGAATTTCACGGGATGATGATGACTAAGGAGAATTGGGTTGAAATGACGGCAGATCATTTGGATGAGGACCATGGCCCCGTTGAAAAGCTCATAACCAATTCGCCTCGGAGGATAGTCTACTGGCACTGTAAAGAATATTTGTTAGTATATTTTCAAGAACAAAATGAATTTTGTTTTGAAAATGATTATTTTCTCATACGTAGAAGCGCGCCGATGTGAGAATTAGGTGAGGACTCGAGACATGGGAATGACACGTAGACACATTAAAGTAGGATCACAAATTTGCTTGGATGTGTGTTTATTTTTGGAACATTGCCTTTGCACTTGGGTGGAGAGTAGCCCGCCAGGGCGTTCCTCTTGAGCATTAGCTCGCCCGTCGAGGGACATATTTTCTGCAGGTGCGGGAGCGAGCGAGGGACGGCACGTCATGGGGCTGTTTTTAGAAGCGGGATTACATGGCTTTTGGTTTTGTGATGTATATACATGTATTAGAGTTTTAATATATATGTTGTATAAAAGAGAATTGTTTAACTCTTTACGAAACTATGTGATATAGTTGAGGTAGATTGCTGAGTATTAATTTATGGGCCCCAGTAGCGTTTACTCAATAATGATTATATGTTGGACTATAATGCCTTTGTTTGGGATAGGATACGTAGGTTTTAGACAAGTTTTGTATTTGGGTAGAGCTCGTATAGGAGACTCTGCCGTTTTAAATGAAAAATGTCGGGGTCACGGGCATTCACGAGTGTCCGTGGAGTTGTGGGTGAGTCAACGGACCCCGGGTTTAGGGCGTCACGGCTTGAGTATCGAGCCTAAATTATCTGACTACCTAGGGCTTGAGGGGGATTTGAGAGCAGGCCATAGTCTTTGATGTGTAAGAACATCACCCTGTAGTTTAGTTGATCTTCGGTTGGAGTGTAAGATTACCTAGGAAATCGGGACAAAACTAAGGACTTGCATGCACGTGTTTGGTGTGTTTGTGTGATTTGATGGAAATATTTTAATGAATGTTGATGAATGGTATGCTTATACATGTTATGAGTTGTGAAATGTTGTGTGCTTAGTGATTAACACATAGGAAAACTTTTAGGAGTTTTAAAATTAGGAAGTAAAAGTCGGAAGAATAAACTAAAATGATTTTAGAAATTTATTTGGCTTGTGGATAATGAAATCGAATTTTAAAAATTTGAGGAGGTTGAGCAGCTAGGGTTAGTGTTATATAAGGGAGGCCTGAGGAAGTGGAACAATTTCCGAATTTAATGAAAAAAATGTATATAAACAAAAATAAATTTTAAACAATTTGTTGGTTTATTGTATGAAAATAGAGAAAAAAATTGAAATAAGGTGGAGAAGAATTTTTTTTTCACGATTAATAAGCAGGAGAAAGAATTAAAAGAAATAAATTTATAAATTTATTTGATTTACTAATTAGAACAAAATAAATTTCTAGGTCTTCTAGTGATAAAAGTATGAAAAAATGGAGTAAAATAAATTTTTATAAATTTATTTGAGTATATATATATATATATATATATATATATATATATATATATATATATATATATATATATATATATATATATATATATATATATATATATTTAATTTTCTAGTAAATTTGAAATGAAAAAAAAAACGAAAAAATAATAATAATAATAATGGAAGTTTAAGTTTATAAAATGGATTTGAATACCCTTGATTGTGATACAAGAAAGGCATTTGTGCAGATATAGTGGCTATTGCAAGAAAGGCATCAGGACAGATATAAAGGCCTGATGTGCAAGAGAGGTGATCAGACAAAGAGAAGAGGTGTGCAAAGTGGGTTGCGGTACAGGCCGAGGCTAGGGTTGGGAAGAGGCACCTGTATAGCAATACAAACCGGGCGCAAGCAGGGGCACCGGCCCACGGCACGAGGCTACGGCACCTGCCACCGGGCCGCGGCCCGGTGTGTCAAGGTCGTGGGTCATGCACTGGTGCACTCACCGCTTTTGAATCTCGCTTTAACCAATACTTCGAGTTAATTTTTGACATTGTTTGTGAACCCTGCTCATGAACACTGTTCATCACAAAATTTTTCGAAAAATAAAATTTATTAAAATTAAATAAAAATAAAATCAAATCAAATAAAATAGATACTTAAAATAAATTTTCAAAAATGAAATTTAAAATAAAATTTTTGTTGAAAACAACATTTTAAATGTAAATTGATTGCCTTGCACACTCAGAAATGCAAAGACAATGTGTATACAATCGAATGGCGTGTATGATTGAAGGTTCGGGGTCGTGTTTATGCCTTAGAGATACTGTATTGAGATTTAACTACCATTTGAAATTGTGATTGCACGGTTGTTGCGTATGAAACTATATGCATGATGTAATGTGTATAGGAAAAAAGGTGAATGCTGAGGTTAGTAACTATGACCTGAGGGATTTGGATACTGAAATGAACAAGAAAGCTTAGAATTTAGTGAAATAAATGAAGTGAGTGGTTGGAATTTAGCGCTCACTTAGGAAACGAACGGGTCGGGCCTATGGTTGTCAAGTCTATTAGTAACAAATGCATTGCTAGTTAGACCGAAATGAAAATTAAAATGACTTGCTGGGCATTGGAAATACGTAGATGGCCAGCTGGTGATCGAGGACGAGGGCGTCCACAGTGTATCGGGTCGATACACCACCAAGATTTGATAAGGTGCCTTTGTCGAGGTCGTGAGGTATTGCGCTGGCCAAGCATCGCGATAGGCTGGCTTAGCGCAGACAGAAGATCCTAGTAACCTCTAGTGTTTAGGCGCATCATCCGACATTCGTTGTGGGGATGTAGATCCAATGCAGGCGCAATCAACGGGTTCATACAGATTGAGAAGGCAAGCGAGGTTATGGAAATTACCGACATCACTGTAATTAGACTAGCCTGTTCCCGCTAGAGAGCAGCCCAAATATTGTAGAAATGGGCAAGGACCTCTTGAGGTCTAGAGGAGCCTTATGTGAGTTCTTCCCTGTGGATTAGGGCAGAATAGATGATATATCGTGGTTGCGAGTCGAGATCTGGGACTCTACTCATAATGCAAGACCTTGAGGATCACGGATATGTCAAAGTTCGAAGTGTCAACCAGATGGATTAATACGCACTATATGATTTGTTATCAATTGTGAGCGTAGGAGGGTTACCGCCTACTCGCAGGACGGTACTGTGGTATTTCAGGGGGACAAACATGACATTTCGCCTGCACAAGATAATGAGTCCAAAAAGTCAAGGACAAAGAAGGGTTGGCTAGCGAGCCTTACCCTGCAGGACGAGAGAGACTGCACTTAGATCTACCTCAAGCAGATGCGAGTATGTGGATGTTTTTCTAGATGAGCTACCCGACTACCTGCTGTGCTGGCAGTAGACTCGCATCGAATTACACTGTACTTCACTCCATCTCTATGACTCCACAGATGGCACCATTGAAGCTGCAGAACTCGCAGTCCAAATGTGGAGTTACCTGGATAAGAGGCTCATTAGACTGAAAGCACTTCACCATGGGGGCGCCCTGCTCTATTTATGAAGAAGGATGCAAGACATCGACTGTAGCTTGACTATAGATAAATAACCCGGGTTACGATCAAGAATCGGTACCCATTATCGAGAATTAGTGATTTATTTGACCAGTTGAGAGGAGCGCGAGTCTACTTCAAGATAGACCTTCGCACTGGTTACCATCAACTGAGGGTTAGGGAGACAAATATCCCTAAGACTGCGGCGCTGACTGTTATGAGCATTTTGAGTCACGGTGATGCCCTTTTGATCGACGAATGCGCCGAAGAAGATTCACGGATCTCATGCATGATATTCCAACCCTATTTAGGATCAATTTGTCAGCCTGGATGACATTTTGATCTACCTCAGCAGAGTGGGAGATGAGTACTACTCTGAGGATTGTGTTACAAGCATCGAGAGACCATCGGGCCAGATACTAAGTTCGCAAGTAGTTTAGCTTATCGAGGAAGATTTTTCGGGACACGTGGTGTCACGACCATGAGTGTCAATGACCTAGAGAGGCATTAATTGGGAGAGACCGACGTCAATCTTCGAGATACGTAGTTTCGGGGATTGGCCGGGTATCACAGAGATTAGAGAATGGGGTCGGTTGTCTATTCGCGCATTATAGGATTTCTACTAATGGATATGGACTCCATGGCTGGGACAAATTCCACTCATGGTAGAGAGAAATCGAGGATACTGGAACACTCGAGATAAGGGTGTTATAGCAAGAGGGAGGATCAGCTTTCTCCTAGTTCGGGGAAGAGGCAAAAGACTTCTGCTTCACACTAGTTTCATTTCAGGCCAGGATTACATGAGCGGACGGGATTGCCCTGTAGCATAAGATCCTATGACTTTGGGACAAACACATCCAATTAGCTATAGAGAACAGAGAGTATACAATTCATTCCCTCCACACCCTAGTGAGGTTAGAGGAACTGGCCAGCCGGTGTTATATAAGCACTTCTAGCAACATGATAGGCCAGAGGCCGTATGTGGGTCAGTCGTGGACATATCGTAGCTGCGCAACGGAAGCAGGACCTTAGGTGGCACCTATTGGTTGTTGGATGTCAGCTTGGATATGGATGAGTTGATGCCCATGAGCTGCCGGGCACTGAGACCTTAGTCGAAGCACATGTCTCGACACCCAGCATTGGATTTGGGGCTTGAGGTTAAGGCCTTAGAGAAGCCAGGTATAGATGTTCTTCCCTAGGATGAGGGTGAGAGTTGACCTGAGCAGGCCTGAGACATGAGCGACCTCTCGTGATTCCCGTCTATGTAGGACCCCCGGATCAAGTCACAAGATGGCATTATTGGGCGTCGCGTACGCATGTCATTCACCACTCTTGGTGAGTGTGGGTGGAGTTTGTCTTTAGGACTACGCCCAATGAAGACTCATAGTTCGATTCAGGAAATGAAGAGTAATTAGAGTGTGTTGGGCACAGCAAAGAAGGGGCCTAATCCCTACAGAGTCCTAGAGTTAGGTAAGAGACCCGAAGATATCCCGAATTTCAAATGTAAGAGGCTCAAGTGAAGTAAGAGTTATGCCGGTACCTAGAGAAAACACACGGACATGGCTATCACACTGAGTCAGGATAGGAATGCAAGGGACTCGAGGTTTGTGATACCCCTTGAAATTGCATTGGAAGGTTGATTTGGCATAATGCAATGGATGTCATTCATGACATGGACCAGATTGACGGTCCAAAGGATTGTCGCTGATTGTGACCTTGAGAGGCTAGGTGTTGTGGTGGGTTACGTGTCGTATGGATTGGCATACGGTGTTAGAGGGACATGCCGCGAGGATGCGCTCGTTCATAAGGGTAGAGGATAATTGCCCTTAGTGGAATCCGCCACAACAATGAAGCACAAAGAAAGGCATGATGACACCGTATGAGGCATTGTATGGGAGGCCATGTAGATCACCGTTATGTTGGACCGAGGTGGGAGAGAGCTCCATCACTGGTCCTGATCTGATCAGAGACACCTCCGAAGCGCGAGCTGATACGATAGCGTTTTCTCACGGCCCGTGAGTCGCGTAAGAGCTATGCTACTGTGCGACGCCCTAGAGTTTGATGTTAGTGGATCGCGTTTCCTTGAAGGTGATGCCTAAGAAATGAGCGCACGTCTTAAGCTGGGAAGCTATCACGAGATTCTTTGGGCCTTTTGAGATACTCGAGAGGATAGGTGTTGTAGCGTACCGGTTAGCGTTACTGCCCAGCATGTCAGGTGTCCACGAGGTATTTCACGTCTCCATGCTCCGGAAGTATACCCCAGATCCAACATGGTGATTAGCCGTGATTGAGGTCGATACCCGATGGGACCTTTTTGAGAGGACCAAGATGTATTTTGATAGCCATGATCGTGCGTTTTATGACGCAGATCGTGAGGCTAGTGAGGGTACTATGGAGGCACTAGGGAGTGGAGGAGTCCACGTGGGAGCGCGAGGACACGATGCGACCACCTATCCCTTCTTGTTTAGGGATGAAGGTAATGCGGGTTTAGTCGCTTAAGATTTAATGATCACATGCATGATAGAATGCACGTTGCATATGCATGTGAGTGATTGTGATTGTCCTGAATTTCGAGACAAAATTCTTTTTAAGGAGGGGAGAATGTAAAACCCGAGAAATTCCAATTTATGGAAAAAGGGCAAAATCGCACTTTGATTACAAATTGTTAATTTCGCTAAACTGTAATTAATTCTCCGACCGGATAACAAATGGATTTCACTGTTGGAATAGTCTCGCAAAATCTAGCTAGTACTGCAGCTTACTTAATTCGAGACACGAATTTACATCGCTGAGAGGCATCGCATTTCTAAAAGCCAGAAAATGATTTTCATACGACGAAAGTAAAATATAACACGACTCATGTGCCATAAGGGCATGAGTAGAGAAATGATGAAAATGGACGGCCGAGATAGTGCCGAATATCAAAACTGGGAAAAGAAGGGCATAAATGTCATTTTTGGAAAGTTAATAAGTGAATGAGACAAAATTGTAAATAGTGCTTCATCTCCTACATGTTAAAGACAAAAAAAAAAAACGTGATTTGAACCAGATTTCCTGCAGTGGCCATTTCTTTGAGTTATTTTTTCTTTATAGAGAGAAACTTTCCTAAAATGGCGATCCGACCACTCCAAGAATCTTCGGACAAGAAGGAAAGTCGCCTCTACACTCTGAGCTTTTCGGCTATGCGTGACACCGGATTTGTGAGTTTTTGACAACCTCGAGGTGGCCCCTACTTGGGTTTTACACTTTATTTAAGTAAGCCAAATGTTTCGATTAGTTTGAGGCCTCAAGGGTTGCTTGATCGTCCCAAAACATGGGACCGAATTGTTGAATTTTTTTTAGACTTTTTGACACAACCCCGTAAACTGTCGTGGGCTGTCAGGTTGAATTTATGCATTAAATTTATTTCGTGAGTAGGAGACCGAAATGGTAGGGAATTCTGCCCAAAGTGGAACCGAGGTTGGACGAGTACATTTGCATGGACAGCCCATCGCTGCTTCGACCGTTAAAATCAGCCTCAAGTTATGTGAATCGATAAAATCATCTATGTGTTGTGTGCTTAAGTTGTTGAAATGAATGACTTGAGTTGTGTGGAAATAGATATAATACATGAATTTAATGTGTTAATATAATGACCTAATTATATAAAATATAATTGTGTTTGTAGGCCATTGAGTATGATTTATTACGTTAATTTACGTGCTCGATGTTACATCTGACGTCACAATTATAAGGAATATAACAGGTAGGCCATTGAAAATGGAATAGCGATTAGCCCAAGTGGAGCATATTTGGGAGTTGATCGATATTGTTGAATCATATGTGTGATTCTAAATTGGATAATTTATGCATATTGATATATTATTTAAAATGACAAAATGGCATAATGCATCTCATATGCACTGGGGTAGCCTAGAAATTAGGTGAGTGCATGACATGAAAAATTGAAAGAAAAACGAAAATGTTTTTGAAAGGAATTTCACAGGATGATATTCCGGAGAATTGGGTTGGGAGATGGGCCAACAGATCATTTCGGATGAGGACCATGACTCGGCTTCTTTAAAGCTCACCAACCAATTCCGCCTGAGGATAGCGTCCCATATTTACCGAATATTCGATAGCAGCTTTCAAGAACAAATAGATTTTGTTTTTGAAATGATTATTTTCTCATACATGGCTTAGGCAAATGAGGGAGTCGGTGAGGACTCGAGACATGGGGATGGCACGTAGACATTCAAGCAGTGACTGACCTGTTTCTACGCTGGTTTATTTCGTGAACATCGTGACGCACTTAGGTGGAGAGCAGCCCACTTTAGTGGCGATTCCACTACAGCATTAGCTCACCCTGTCGAGGGATATTATATTTTACAGGTACAGGGAGCGAGCGAGGAGACGGCACGTCATAGAGGCTGTTTTAGAAGAAAGCCGGATTGTGGCTTTGGTTTTGTGATGTATACATGTATTAGAGTTTTGGAATTTTAATATATGTTGTATAAAAGAGAATTGTTTAACTCTTTTGAAACTATAGGATATAGTTGAGGTAGATTGCTGAGTATTGTTTATGGGCCCAAGTGGCCGTTTTACTCATGTGATTATATATTGGACTATATTGCACTGTTTGGAACAGAATATGTAGGTTTTAGATAAGTTTTGTATTTTGGTAGAGCTCCCCGTACAAAGGAGACTCTGCCCGATTTTCGTGAAAAAATGTCGGGTCACCCGACATTCACGAGTATTCCGCGGGTTGACGGGTAGTCAACGGACCCCCGGGTTTGGGGCGTCACAGAGGATCACCTGCAAACCTCATCAACCAACCTAGCAACCGTCCTCTTCAAGGTTTAGAGGCTTTAGCCAAACATCCTTTGAGTTATCATCCTCAAAGGGTGTGTTTGGTTGCCTAAAAAGTGAGAGAAAGAAGAGAGAGAAGAGAGAAAATGAAGCCAAAAACAGGGGCCCGTAATGGAAAAATGCCTTGTGAATAGTTAGGTTACAAATTGTTCATAAGATGGCTTATATAGCCTTACAAAAAGTGAAAATACCAATTTATCCCAACAGTATCATTACAAGCAGGGTAGAGATGGAAAAACCAAAAATGTGGTCGCTTTGCACACAAAAACACGGCAGAGGTTTCTACATGTGAAAATTTCACTATGTAGCTTAAATCAAAGATTAACATAAAGGAAAATTTTTATGTAGTGAAATTGCACTACATAGCGAAATTTTCGCTATTCTAGCGAAATCTCCTTGTCTTCTCCTACTTGCATCCTGCATATTCCAGCCTGCATCCAGCTTGTTTCATCTTCAATTTCTTCTTTCCCGGCTTGATGCAATCGAATGTAAATCAAACGAACTCGGTGTAAATCAGCTCAACTTCGATATGCTTAGCTTGGATATGGTGGACAGTTTATGAAACTTGCAAAAACTACCACAAACAGCCTCGAAATACAATCATAAGTACCAAAGGGACCTACACGTGTCAATTGGCTTAATTAATATGATTAGTGCCCAAAAAGTACTTAGAACCTGTCTTAAATAAGGTTCAAAATAGCACTTTTTGGGTACTAATCACACCCCCCAACCGACACATTGCTAGTCCCGTAGCAATGCCAAAAAAAATCAACAAGTAGAGAACAAAAACATGTGAGGTCAAAAGGTTTGTAAAAGTAATGCATAGCCTATGATGAGAATCACGAAAACCTAAGCTAAGACCATCTCGAAAGAATGAAAACTATACCGTGTTGACTAACTAACAAGCTCCCTCCTCGAGGCATGAACCAGGCTCTTCTACAAAAAGCTATGGGTTTGTTTGATCAGGTCTCTATCATAAACTCACAAACCGCACGCCCCTTCCCTAACCGAGCCACGCCAACCTACGTGTTAACAACCTAAATAGATCAGGACCTGCCCCCATTACACAAATCTTTGCTTGGTGGCGCAATGTCGGTGGGTCTGACTCACCAAAGTCCGTGCAACGGATCAACCGACACTCCCAACCGCTGAAGGCTTAGGCATCAAGCCATGAGGATCTTTTGACCACAAACTCTATAGGTTTCACCTGACTGAATTTACTTCAGCCTCTAGCACCTACAACTCGCAAAAACTCCACCCATCCACCCGTGTAAATTTAACACAAAGTCGGCGACTCCCAACCGCTGAAGGCTTAGGCACCGCTTTAAAGGCTACCATATACCCCTGACCGTGCTCTGCTTCAAGGCAAAGCAATGCGATTCAATTCTTTTCTTTCACTTTTTCTTTTTCTCTTTCTTTATTTCGGGAAGACACATTACCTCTATTCATGAGGGTCCACAACCTATCTAAGGGAGTAAACGACCAGGTTTGCATCAAGAGGGGTTTGTGTTGTTTCTTAGCCTATCATTGAGACCTAACGTGCTCAGTGTGTGGTGAGCTAAAGGTGGAAGAGACAGGCTAAATACAACAAGAAGTTGACTAGTCATCCACTCAACTCGGCATAGGGCCCTTCTAACGATGACACCATTAGTAAAAGCCTTAAGTTCAACACATTGCAAGGCTAAACATTATGCATATACAAAAGTTAAGTAAAATAAAATAATAAAAAAAATGTGGGTGAAATGTAACACGCTATAAAGCTTTTAATATAACCAAAAGGGCTAGTACAAGCTTATCATAGCTGAACACTATACATAGCCAAACAAAATAAACCACTGCCTACGGGGTATGGATAGATAGGAAACCCCCCCAACCAAAGTATAACTGTGTCCTCACGGGGTATGGATAGGAAAGCTAGAGAAGGAAGTGTGACCACCTCACTCTGCAGGTGGAGTAGATGCAGGTGGATCTGAAGCTACTGCGGCTGCCGCTAGCATATCCAACGAGGCTGCTGAAGCTGAAACAGCAGACCGGTCATGAGTAGTGGGCTGTATAGGCCCTGGCCACTGAACGAGGGAGATCTAGGTGGCCGACATTCAGAGGAGAATAGCCGATTCCCGCACTAGAGTGACTCGGCCACATCCGCTTCAGCCAATGCTGTCTGAGTAGCCGCTAAAGATGCAATAGTAGTAGCAAGTGCGCGGACAACATCCATAACAGCTGATAAATCCCTAGAAGTGACAGGGATGTGCTCAGATGCCTGTTGTGATGTGGAGGATGGGCCGGTAGTCTCAGGAGGAGCTGGGGCAGTAGGAGGTGGAACTGAAGGGGATGAATCCGGAACTGAAGTCCTCTCCACCTCCTCCATCGACCGGGCCGCTCTAGGCAGTCCTCCGCAAAATCATCCTCTACCTCTCCCGCCGGTGGGAAGGAAGAAAAGAGAGCCAAGATAGACAAGGTCCGCTCACGGGATAAGATATGAGGACAACTCTGTCGACGCTCTATACGAGGCTCCTCTGGGAACCCAAGATGCTCCAAGACATGGCATAGTAACCTCGCATCACAAGTGGAATACCTCGCCCGAGCCAGGTCCTTACTTATGACCTTCCTCGGCGTAAAGAAATGCTTCGCATGACAAGCTTCCGGCCGGATTGAACCAATACCCCTCGGATATCCGGTATAGAGCATCGAGAATAACTCCTATGCGCTGTAAATAATGCTGTAGGGGGAACAGATTGGACCGAAGTAAGTGGTCCATGAGGAGCACCGCGGTGAAGCTGCCGCGAAAAGTATAGATTCGGGTTGCAAAGATCTCGAGAGAGAGAGCGATCATCTCTAGGCGATGGCTGAGGCCACCGCGATAATCTGCGGGTTTTCCGTAACTACCGGTAGGCCTCCAAAGCAGCAAAGTGGGATGCTCTGAGGCTTGCGTAATCTCAGGACGGCTCATCTATGCCGAATCGGTCGACGGACGGACACTCCCCAGGATGCCATAGTATGATAAAACTCAAGTACCACCCGAAGATAGAAAAACTGCCTCGGAGACATAAACGACAGCAAGGAATACCTCTGGACCAACCGCATCGAATCTCTGAACCGGGGGTCCGCTGCTAGTGCTGGTATATCATAGTAGGACTCTCCCCGTGAGTCCTTTTGGCACTACACCACGCTCGCATCGCCATAGCTAAACATCAAACGCCTAATCCTCGAAGCTGGGGATAACTGAGGCGATGAACTCTGAGCAGCTGGAGGAGGCGAAGGCTCAGGCCTAGAACACATGGACTCCCCCAGGTCATATGTCCGGGCCAGCTTGGAAGGCGGTCCGGGGTGGTCGCAGATGCACAGGAGAGGGGGGCCGAGGTCCCATCCGGGTGTGATATCGCTCGATAGGGCTCAAAGACCTGAGCCTTTGGAATATGATTCGTGCTACAAGAGGTTGAGCGGAATCAACAAATTTATATCCTGTTCTCCTACCGCCGTGAGTCAAGCTACCGCAAAGATAGCGGTCTAGGGTCGAACACGGGGATGGGTTTTCATCCTAGGAATGATTTGCATAAGTGTGAAAAGGTAAGGCTTTCTATTTGGATTTTTGGATTTGTTTCAAAAACAGTGTGAGTAGTTTGAAAATTTAATAACTGTAAAGACTGAAAGTGATGTGTGAAAAGGTAACTTTGAAGATTTAGGTCACTAACTTGATAACATAGGGCAAACAAGTGTCCTCTGGTTTTATCCTCGCATTATGACAAGCAACCTATAGTCCAAGCCATAACCGGATCTTTGTTTAACTACAGCAAACCTAACCCTAGAACCACCATTTGAGTCAACACAAAGGAAACATGCATCTATAGCCCCTTTAGTTTGGAAACCCTAACATTCAACATCATTTCAAAGTGGCTCAGAAGACCATCTAAAAACCACAAGGTATCTAGCAATAAATATACATTGTATCCTAAAGCATGGTAAGTATTGGCCAAATTAATGACATTAAATGATATTCAACCCTAGTTTGAGAAGATAGGAGCCAAATACGCACTTAGCATTCAACACATGAGGACAACCCAGAATCGCTCCCACAACCAAGCTAGTCTTCCTTCCTCTTCAAAGAAAAGAGGCTTAGCCAAGCATCTCTTGAGTTGTCATCCTCAAGAGGGGTGTTTGGCAGCCTAGAAAATGAGAGAAAGAGGAGAGAGAAGAGAGAAAAGCAAACCCTAACTAAAGCTGCGAGATATTTACATGAAATGAAAATTGTGCCAAAATATTTCTCTCCAATTTCTTCTCCCTTTGTTACAAAAACTATGGGGGTTTATATAGGCCACCCATTTATGTGAAACTACAATAAAGCCTAACATTTTGGCTAAAATAAAGGACAAGGAAGTAATACACCAAAATGAAGTCGGTTTGCATTAATTACAAAGGATGATTAGCGCGTACAATTTCGCTTAGGCACGAAAAACTCGCAGTAGCGAAATCACCAAGAGATACAATTTAAAATTTCGCTTAGGCATTGGCAATTTCGCGAAGCATGCAATTCTCGCGGCTATTAAATTTTTAGGTGTGATAGCTTAAATCGATTTTTTTCGCTAGGAACAAAGTGTAGAGCGAAATTTGCCCAAATAAAATCATTAATTTCGTTAGGATTGCAAATTTTCGCTATGATTGCGAATACAGAATCCAGCCGTAAAATTTCGCAATCTTAGCGGCCTCGAATTGCCGACCACGCATGGCCTATCGTCTTATATCGATTTAACTTTATCACTTTGGCTCATTCTTTCTTTGATTTTTGGCATGTTTGATGGTCGATGAATGGGTTCAATCTTCATGGTTTAGCATATGTCTCATATTGAACTCTCAAGGTACGCAAACCTCGCAAAACAACCAAAAATAACTCTAACTAGCATAAGTGATACTAAGAACACATGAACACTTCAATTGGCATAATTGACATGATTAGTACGCAAAGCACTCAAACCCATTCGAAATAGTGGTCCAAAATAAGACTCGCACTAATCACACCTCTAACCGAAATCGCTAGTCCCTTTAGCAATGCAAAACTAAAAGGAGATGTATGCGCGATTTTCAAAAGTTTATTATTCAAAAAGGTGTATATACAAATAAATATTATCTTTAAACTGAAAAATTGACACCAAGTTTGAAAACCGACATGAAAGAGCCAAAACCATTCAAGAACAATTTCAGGTCAATATTGGTTCCATGATTCTCAACTGGAATTTCCACCAAAGTCTAATGGTTCTTTATGTAACCAGATCTGCTTCTCAATAAATTGCAAAATTGTTCCCTCCCAACCTAGCATCGTATGGCCTTAAGTCATGGAAATTCAACCCAGATAAGGATAGTTACAAGATCACCGTCTTTAAACATCTACATTGTAGGGTGCAATGCTCAAAACCCGATTTCACCAAAGTCCGTGTAACGGGGGTCCACCGATGACTCCCAAACCAATTAAGGTTTAGGGCATCAAGCTAAAAGGATCATCGACCACAAACTTTACGGTGTTTCACCCCTGACCGAATGACTTCAAAATCACACCTACAAATCAAACCCTATCTATCCACCCATGTAATCTTAACACTAAATCGATGAATTTCCAACCAATTAAGGCTTTAGTATCAATATTTAAAGGCTTTCGCTGATACACCCCTGACCGTGTTCTAGCTTCCAAAGCAAAGCCGTCACGATTTTATTTTTCTTTTCTTCTTTTCTTTTCTTTTCTTTTGCTTTTTCTTTCTTTTCTTTTTGGAAGACTACATTGGTCTCATATGTGGGTAACACAAACCTGACGGTCACAACATGCCTAAAGCCTGGCTATGCAAAGTGAAGGAGGTAAAACAAATTCACGTACCATTGAAACAATCCTGTGCAAAGGTGTGAATTAGCTTAAGGGAGAAATGTTCAAGTTAAGCATGCTGGAACTTCAATTGACCAAAAATTATATCAAACATGGAATTTGTTCTAACATAAAGGTGATAAACAGGGTTTCAAATTTTCCATTTAAAGGCAATTCAATTGCCCAATTGAAGCAATTCAATTGTCCACTGGAGAATTCCACCGTCCAATCATAATTCACCTGTCCAATTGAAGTAATCCAATTGTTCAATTGAAGCACCAATTGTCCAATTGAAGACAAAACGATTACATAAGATGAGGCACAAAAATATATGCAAAAGTGTGTATATACATAATCGAATAGCTTTTTGGATATGTACCTAAAATGGCTAGCACATGCATACCAAAGCTAAACATTAAAAATATCACTGCCTGGCCATACAATACATGAATCTAAACAAAATTAGTAGGCAGTTGACAAAGCTGGTAACTATACAAAAACATAAAAGAGTCCCAACCACCTCACCGCGTGGTGGTGGTGGGTCTGGTGGATCGGCCGCCAAGAAAAGTGTGCGGTAAGGCAGGCTACGGCGGCACGGGTGGCTGGGGAGGAAAAAAAAATGAAGTGAATTGAAAAGTTTTGGCCCTCCCCATTAAATAGTTCAGACGGCAAACAAGAGTCATTTCACCTAATTTCAGTATAGCGAAATTTGAGCCAATCTCTACCACCTGCATATAGAATTCTCAAAGATCAAATTAAAATAATATCAACAGAAGGACTTATTGTTATATTACACTATACTAAAAATTTAACATAAGGTAATATAATATAGCTACTAAATTACCAAAAAAAAATAGAAAACTACTAAATAGGAAACTTTCCAAATAGCTAAAATTATAGAAATCGACTAACTTAAAATAAACCAAAATTTATCGAATCGCACTGGTTTTCTGAGAACACCAAACCAGTTCAATATCACAAAATTACTCAAGGAGTGGTCAAGGAGATTCTCAACCTCTGCAAGCAAAGGGCCCGAGCTGAATCCTTGGTGTTGAATTTTCCATTGTTGGCTTGGTTCTCACTGATTGAATTTGAACTGAGCAATTGCCCTACAGTGGGTACTGATGGCAATACCAAAACCTCTGCTTCACCTTGGTTGGCCATTTCCTGCATTTCCTGGGCACTCAGCTTCTCTGCATCCTGATCAACTGAGCATACTTCACTAGCCCTCTGATTTTCATCTTCCATTAATTTGTGCTTGTTGTTCAAGTGGAATATGTTCAGCTCCAAGGTCATATTGCCAAATGTAAGTTGCATGACTCCATTTCGACAATTGATAATAGCATTAGCAGTGGCTAGAAATGGTCTTCCTAGGATGATTGGCACCTGATTGGGTTCATTTGCAATTGGCTCGGTGTCGAGAACTACAAAATCTACTGGGTAGTAGAATTTGTCTATTTTCACCAAGACATCCTCGGCTCATCCCTCAGTGGATCTTCACCGACCCATCGGCCAATGATAGTGTTATGTTGGTAGGTTTAATTTCACCCAAACCTAACTGCTTATACACCGAGTATGGCAGTAGGTCTAATAATCGGGCTCCTAGGTCATGCAGATTTGTCTATACAAGTCCCACCAATATTTTACCAACTGTGGAGATCCCGATCCTCAGATTTGACTGGATTCCGCTTTGAATTATGAAGTAATCGACTTGTTCAGTAAGAAATGCTTTCCTTTTTCAATACCTAATCCCTTCTGATTAAAAAGATCTTTAAAAAATTTTGCATAGCAGACTGGTCGACATGTCCAAAAGAGGTAAGGTCGACGCACCGCCTTTAGACTTCTAGGATGCCCGCTGCCGAGATGCCTTCACGGCGTTTCAGGGAAATGGAGGTGGTATGCTGTATTTATTTGAGTCCTCCTTTAGGAGAATTTACCTGCACGTAATTCTTCTCCCCCGCCTGATTCTTTCAACATGTGCTTGGGCATGGGCTGATCAACCTCTTTTCCACTTCTCAAGGTGATTATAACCTTCACCTCATCCATTCCTGAATTACTGGATGATCCTACCTCATGAATTCCTGTTTGGCACCGTTTGGGAAGGAACCTTCCTCTTCTTGTACTCTAGCAACTTGTTGATCTTGGTGATTGGAATACTGTAGGTTATCAATTTTGGTTCAGTTGCTCTAGCCCATCTATTCTTGTTCGCGGTACTTATAAGAGATCAACTTTTCAGGCCGCTGCACATTGATCCCCTTGTTCTTCCACAAAGCTACCACCACCTTTACTCAAATTTAGATGGCTGGTTCTACAGGAGAAGAGGATGGTGGTCGTTAGAAGGGAAGGTGGAACCAACCGTGGTTTGGCACCAAAGCACATGTGCAGGGGATTGGGTTTCCAGGAGAGGTTAGGGCATTCCTCCAATTGGAATTGTAGGTATTATCATATGGAGCATCTATGGGTGGTTTATTTTGATTTATGGCATGGGCATGCTCTTGACAGTGCTCCTCAGGGTAATTATTTGACTGAAAATTGAAGCAAGAAAATTGGGATGAAGATAACTCATTTACTGTTTGCATTTCATGCTGATTTTTCATTTCCGCATCAATCCAATCTGAAGTTAAACTCGGTCAATTTCGCTTTCATCTCGTGTCTTCGTGAAATGCGTACTTGTCTCCCTTGCGGTTCAATGGCCTTAATCTTTCAACTTCCCTGTGACTAGGTTCATCCCAAGCTGAGGTTTCTACCACATAGTTCAAAATCCATAGCTTCATCAAGATGTTTACCAAAAGTTACCCCCACACATAGTCCAAAGAATTGTTTCATGGCAGAGACATACCACCATAGAGCGGTTCACCAACATCCATGTATCAAACCCATGATGCGCGCACCGACGGGTCTCCTATAAATCTCTCCCAACACCGATAAAACCTCTCACCATCTTCGAGTCGCAAAGGTAGAAATTTGTCTTTTCAAATTGTCGGGTCTTGATGAGCAATCAAGAACTTCTTCAGACTCCTCGTCATAAATGCCCTTCAATTTCTAATAGTTCTAGGCCCGCGAGTTTAGCCAAATTCCGCCTTGTCCTTTGTGTGGTTAATGGAAATAAGCTGCCTTAAGCAAATTCATGTCCATCATTCCTTCCTCTTAAAGGTAGTGCAGACTTCCTCAAAATCCCTTATATGTGTGTATGGATTTTCATTTTCCATACCATGATATGTGGGGAGTAGGGGTACCAAGTAGGGCCTCACTGCTACATCTTCAGCAGGAGGTACGATGCAGGAGGGGGCACTAACCCTAGGAGGGTGGATGTGATCCCTCATGGTTCTATAGGCGATTCATCGGGTTCCCGGGTCGTGACATCAAGCCGTTTCCTCGTAGTGGATCCATGGTATCAAGCGTGTACACCCACTTCACCGCTTTTGGTCAATTTGTGCACGATTCTCCGGCAGCTTCACCTGATACGCTCTCTAGGCACCACCGGAGCATAAACACCTGTTACAAAATTATAGAGACAACAAAGAGCACCAATAAACTTGCAAAAAGGTTAAGATTAGCTAAAAATAACACTAATCAGATGATAAACAAAACAAAGGAAGTTGTCGCAAAGTGTGATGAAAACTTGCGCACGTAGAATCGGGTTACAAAAAAGAGTTAAAAAGGTTACCTTTACTTGTGATGTTGATCACAAGTACACTTCAACCTATCATTAGTAGTTTGGCACCATCCCCAAGAATCCACTTCATTTGATCTGCAGGCTACGCAGGCTGGAGCGGAATCAACAAAATTTATATCCTAAGTTCCTCCTACTGCCGTAGTCAAGCTACTGCAGTATAGCGGTCTAGGGTCGAACACGGGGATGGGTTTTCATCCTAGGAATGATTTGCATAAGTGTGAAAAGGTAAGGCTTTGTTTGGATTTTTGATTTGTTTCCAAAACAAGGTGAGTAGTTTGAAAATTTAATAACCAGGAAGACTAAAGTGATGTGAAAAGGTAACTTTGAAGATTTAGGTCACTAACTTGATAACATAGAGTCAAACAAGTGTCCTCTGCTTTATCCTCGCATTATGACAAGCAACCTATAGTCCAAGCCATAACCGATCTTTGTTTAACTAGCAAACCTAACCCTAGAAAACCACTCCTATTTGAGTCACCATTGCAAAACATGCATCTATGGCCCCTTTTAGTTTGAAACCCTAACATTCAACATCATTTCAGTGGCTCGTAAAGACCATCTAAAAAACCACAGTGCATCTAACAATAAGTATACACTGTATCCTAAAGCATGGTAAGTATTGGCCAAATTAATGACATTAAAATGATATTCCAACCCTAGTTTGAGAAGAGAGATTATAAATACTAGTACTGTGAAGTATCTCAACACATGAGGACAACCTCGTGAACCGCCCCACACCAAGCTAGCTTCCTTCCTCTTCAAAGAAAAGAGGCTTAGCCTAGCATCTCTTGAGTTGTCATCCTCAAGAGGGGTGTTTGGCAGCCTAGAAAATGAGAGAAAGAGGAGAGAGAAGAGAGAAAAGCAAACCCTAACTAAAGCTGCGAGATATTTACATGAAATGAAAATTGTGCCAAAATATTTCTCTCCAATTTCTTTCTCCCTTTGTTACAAAACTACGTGGGTTTATATAGGCCACCCATTTATGTGAAACTACAATAAAGCCTAACATTTTGGCTAAAATAAAGGACAAGGAAGTAATACACCAAAATGAAGTCGATTTGGTATTAATTACAAAAAGGATGACAAGGCATAATTTCGCTTAGGCATCGAAAATTTCGCTAGGCAGCGAACCATCAAGAGATAACGAACGTAAAATTTCGCTAGGCATTGGCAATTTCACTAGCTAGCGAAATTTCGCTAGCTTAGCGAAATTTTTAGGTGATAGCGAAACTGGATTTTTTCGCTAGAACAAGCAGAGCCGAACTTTCGGTCTTAGCGAAATTACCTCGCTGGGGATTACAATTCGCTATGATTGCGAATTTTGCAATCCCAAATAAATTTTCGCAATCTTAGCGAAATTCCCCCGGAATTGCCGACCACGCATGGCCTAATGCCCTATATCAAGACCAACTTTATCACTTTGCCTCATTCTTTCTTGATTTGTATGCTTGATGGCTAATGAATGGGTTCAATCTTCATGGTTTAGCATATGTCTCGACACAACTCTCAAGGTACGCAAACCTGCAAAACAACCAAAATAACTCTAAACGGCATAAGTGATACTATGAACATCTGAACACTTCAATTGGTATAATTGACATGATTGGGCGCAAAAGCACTCAAACCTATCCTGGGGGCCAGGTCCAAAATAGCACTTTTTGGGCACTAATCAGAATAGCAGCATCAGGAGTCAATGTAGGAGGCGCCATCTCGCGAAATGCGAGAGTGGGCCAGCGGTAGCCTCTGGCAGCCTCGCGCCCATCTCCGCGTGGGCACCGGTCCGACCCATGGCCCGGATCGATGGCCACCGCAAACCCATGGAGGAAGCCAGGCGCACCCGATGTCGTGCCTGGGCAGGAGGCAAAGGCGCAGAGTGCGAGATGTCGCGGAATCCCAAAGAGCCGACGACGAAGATGGCTCCGCGCAAGTGAGCCAGGATCACGTCACCTAAGCAGGGGTGTGAGGTGCAGTGGCTCGACCAGGAGGGCCCGACGTGCTCAGAGTGGCCGGGTGCGCCGTAGGAGACCGAAACGGGAGGGGCCGCTACCGTGTGCTCCTAGGGAAGGGGACGGCCAGGACAATTGAGTTGTGATTAAGAATTAGGGGGGGGAGGGGTTGCCTTTTTATATAGAGCATTTGGGCAACTAAAAGGTCCCCAGGCAGCCGAAGAGCCTTAAGGGCGAAAATTTCGCTATTATAGCGAAATTTATGCCCTACACTAGCATTTATCCTGCAAAATAAAAACAAAAAAAAATAAAATAAAATAAAATAAAATAAAATAAAATAAAATAACAATTAAACTAAACATTTCAAAGAAGGTCTTCATTAAAAACTAAAATAATATAAAATTTGACCAAAAGAAACTAAAATTTTGAAATGGCAGCTTTGGTCTTAGTGGAGACCAAACCAGCTCAGTGGCTGGAATGTCGGTCATGGAGGATCAAGGAGGGAAATTCTCCTTCAGAGAATGGCAACAACATAGGCTTGACCTCGCGTCTGCTAACCTTGAATATTTTCTTGTCTTCCCGCCGAGAAGGTCAACTGAACCATTCAAGTATGCTTGGTGGATGATAAATGGGCCCGTCCAACGCGATTTGAGCTTGCCCGAAAATAGATGGAGTTTGGAATCATACAGGAGGACTTGATCCCCCTGATTGAAATTCTTTCGAGTTATCATCTGATCATGCCATTTTTTTTATCTTTCCTTTGCAATCTTCGAAGTTCAGCGGCATCATTCCGCAGTTCCTCCAACCTATCAGAGATCAAGGAATCTGAGCCCGACCGCTTAAATCCATGTTCACTTCTGATTGCCTCTACCATGCTTTGTACTCGATTTCCACCGAAGATGGCATGCCTTGCCATACACTAAACGGTAAGGGACATTCCAAGAATTTGCCTTGAAAGCCGTTTCCAGAGGGGCCACAAAGCTGAATCAAGCAAATCGAGGGACCAATCTTTTCTGTCATTGCTCACCACTTTCATTAAATGGTCTTATCTCCTCGGCAAGCCTTACTTGACCACCGGTTTGAGGGTGGTAAGGTAGCCACTTTGTGTTTGACACCATATTTAGCCATGAGGTTTTCGAAGGCTCACATGTATGTGAACCCCCATCACTAATAATGGCTTTCGTATCCTAACCAAAAGATGTTCTTTCAAGAATTTGAGACCACCCCGTGTCATTGGTTTTGCAGGGGATTGCCTCAACCCATTTAGATACATAGTCTACCCCCACCAATATGTATGCATATCCATAAGACGTAGGGAAGGGTCCCATGAAATCAATGCCCCAAACATCAAATAACTCGACTACTAAAATTGGGTTTAGGGGCATCATATGACGGCGAGACAGTTTCTCGAGCCTTTGGCATCTATCACATACTTGGCACATTTGGTGAGCTTCTTTAAAAAGAGAGAAGGCCGCGAGAAACTGTGACCGCAAAGACCTTCATTGTCGCCTTCTCGGGCTAAAGTGACCACCACATGCACTCATGGCAAAGGGCTTAGAATTCCCTGTTGTTCTTCTTCAGGCACACACTTCCTGATTATCTGATCCGTATAGTATTTAAACAAGAAAGGTTCTTCCAATAATAGGAATGACTCGCTAAGAAAATACTTCTTATCTTGTTCTTTCCAATCAGCTGGAATTTCTACTGTTGCTAGGAAATTGGCAATGTGAGCATACCAGGGAGCATTGTCCAACTGCATTAGAGATTCTTCAGGAAATTCATCGTTGATTGGGGGGCTATGAGTGTCATGGGCTATGGTTAATCTAGAAAGATGGTCTGCCACAACATTCTCTACCCTCTTTGTCCTTAATTTGCAAATTAAATTCGAAGCGTATATCCCGATAAGTCTCGCTTAGCATTTTGCTTGGTTAGGAGATATTTCAATGCGGAATGATCTGTAAAAATGACTATATCAAACCTAACCATGTATGCTCGAAATTTGTCTAAGGCATAGACCACTGCCAATAATTCTTTCTCTGTAGTAGTGTAGTTCCTTTGTGCTTCATTCAAGGTTTTGCTTGCATAATAGACTACATAAGGTTTTCCACCTTCTCTTTGTCCAAGAATCGCCTAATAGCAAGATCAATTTTGCATCACACATCACCAAAAGGAAACTCGCAATCGGGTGCCCTATTATTTGTGCAATGGTCAAATGGGACCTCAGCTCTTCAAAGCTCTTCTGACAGTCTTTTTCCTAAGAAAATTTAGCATCTTTCTCGAGCAGCTTATAAAGGGGCTTAGCAATCTTCGAAAAATCCTTGATAATTCTCTTGTAAAAGCCTGCATGGCCAAGGAACGTCTAACCTGTTTACATTTGTCGAGAAGGCGCTTGAAATAAGTCTACTTGCCTGTCAACTTCTATTCCCCGCCGGAAATGACATGCCCTGTAATCTCTGGTTCACCATAAAATGAAATTTCTCCCGCTTACACCAGGTTCTTTCAATGCACCTTGCGGTGACAAACCAAGATTAGTCGACATTCTTCATAATCACCTCCGTATACAGGATGTCATCCATGTATACTTCCATTATGCGCTCCACCATATCGCTGAATATACTAAGCATACATCTTTGGAAGGTGGCAGGGGCTTTGCAAAGACTAAAAGGCATCCTCCTGTAAGCATAAGTTCCAAATGGACAAGTAAAGGTGGTCTTTTCTTGATCTTCTGGAAGCATCTCATTGAAAGTACCGAACACTCCATCCAAAAAGAAATAGAATGGGTGCCTAAACTCTCAAGAAGCTAATCAATAAATGCAGGAAGTGATCTTTCTGTTACTCGAATTGAGCCTCCCAGAATCTATACATACCTCAAACCAAAGGGTAAGGCGACAACCTCACCCTTTCATTTTTTACAACGGTCACCCTACCGGGCACCACCTGGGTCGGACTTACCCAAGTGCTATCTGATATGGGGTAAATGATACCGGCTTGCAGCAACTTCAGGACTTCAATGCGAACTACCTCTTGCATGTGAGGATTCAATCTCCTATGTGGCTGCCTAACAACTTTTGATTCTTCTTCTAAATAAATGTGATGGGTTCAGATTGTTGGGTTGATGCCTTTTAAATCGGAAATTTTCCACCCCAAGGCTTGCTTGTTCATCTTGAGTGAGTATGCATTGTCTTCCTAGGAGTGGCCGCTAGCTGATGATATTACAAATCGACACGCTTGCTCCTCTAAAAGTGCATATTTTAATCATAATGTGCAGCTCGAGATCCAAATACAGATTCCTTTTCCTCTTCTCCAGTCAATAAAGGTAGAATTTCCACTTTTTTCTTCTAGCATCCACTCGGATAACTCCTGGGTTAACACATCTTGCATTTGACGCTCATTAGCCTGTTCTTCAAGAATTGTATCTATTATGACTTTCACAAGCCATCCTCCATCGTTGCATATGCTTACTCAAGTGGAAGATATCGAAGTTCCAAAAGCTCATGTTCCTCAGTATATTGTATAACCCCATTTCGACAATTGATGATCGTGATTGAAGTGGCAAAATAAGCCTTCCCAGATGATTGGCACATGGTTAGCCCTCATCGCGACCTGGCTCGGTATCAAGTACTACAAAACCACTAGGGTAAGAGAATTTGTCCAATTCGAATCAAACATCCTCAATTGTCCCTTTGGTATTTTGATGGACCTATCTGCTAGAGACAAGGTGATAGTGGTTGGCTTAAGTTCACCTAGCCTGTCGCTGCAGGAAAAAGGCAAGATTTACACTCATTTCAAATCTAGCAATGCCTTTCCACACAAGTCGCTTGTTCATGGAGACTGGTGAGGACACTCTGATCTTTATACTTCACAGAGTCTTGCACTCAATGATGACACTCACTTGCTCGGTCAAAAAGGCCTTTTTATTCACATTAAAGCCTCTTTTCACCGTGCATAGGTCCTTCAAAAACTTTGCATACGTGGGGACTTGCTTGATCATATCGAGGAGAGGGGTGTTAACTTTCACTTGCCATAGTACTTCTAAAATTTCAGTTTGGTTAACTGAATTTTTCTTTTTTTGAACTGCCTGTGGGAAAGGAGGGGGTACACTGTGTTTCACCTCTTCCCCATCGGGTTAGTTCTTCCAATTAGTGGTTTAACCACGTGGGAGCTTTCTTACCGGTTCTCGACTCCGCCGGGTCTCAATTTCACTCACTTCGCCATTACTACTGCTTTGACTTCATCAATTCTTGCATTGGGATCATTGCGGAGCCTATCTCATGCATTCCTTGGGTTTTGGTCGTGTCCGAAGGAATTTCCTTTTTAGGACACTCGGTTAGACAACCTCGAAATGGAACTTACAAGTTGTCATATTTTATGGAGATCTCGCACGCATGCTATCTAATTTCTTTGCTGGAGTGAGTCACAATCTCAATTTTCCGATTAGTTTGAACATTCAGCACTTTTTGTTCCTCCACAAAGGTACTCTACTACCTTGCTTAATTCAAAATTTCCGTCAACAGAGAAGAAGGTGGAGGTCACACAGGCACCCTGGGGGCATATGTAGAGGTTTCGTTTCCATGATAGGGGTTTAAATGATGCCCAATCGGGGCTATAGGTGTCACATAAGGAGCATTTGTAGGTGGCTTATTTTGACCCAAGACATGGGCATGCTCTGCATTAAGTCCTTCATCAAGGAACTACGGGACGCTGGGCCTCAAGACGGGCTACTGACCGACAATTAAAACAAATGGGTGAGATGCGTGCAATTCATTCACTGCTTGGACTTCATGCTGATTTCTCATTTCCAGCTCCTCTAACCTTCGGGTCAAAGTGGTCAATTTTGCTTTCATCTCCGTGTCTCGAAAGTATACCCCTTGGTGGGGGTTGAAGGCCTCATTTTTCAGCCTCTTGGATTCGGTTCGCCCCATGCTTTAGAGGTTTTGGGCCACATACCAAAAAAGTCCATGGCTTCATCCTCGTTCTTGCTCAGAGTCCTCCACATGGTTTCCAAAGAGTTGCTTCATGGCCGGAGACATACCATCATAGAAGTGATTCACCGCATCCATGTATCAAACCCATGGTGTGGACATGCACTGATGGTCTCCATGAATCTCTCCCAACACTGATATAACTTCTCATTATCGTAGGCTGAGTAAGTGTAGATTTGCCTCTTCAAACTGTTGGTCTTGGTTGTATCGAAAATTTCTTCAAAATTCACTGAAGATCGCCCAATTTCTAATTATTCTCTACTGAATCGAAAGCCAAATTCGCCTTGTTCTTTCAATGTCAGCGCAATGCTTTCAGCTTAAGCAGTCCATGTAAGACACACTTTCTTTAAAGTTTGCGGCAAACTTCTCGAACTCCCTGATAGCGTGATATGGATTTTCATTCTCCATTCCATGAAAAATGGGAAGCAGGGGCACCAGATAGGGTCTCACCGCCACATCACAGCGGTATGATGCGTGAAGTGCACTCACTCTAGAGGTGTATGTATTCTCACGACTTTATATGTCAGAGGATTCAAGAGGCTCTCGGCGACTTTGTCGTTTCTCGTGCAGAGGATCCATTTGCTCATTGTGTACATTGACTTCACAACCTTGTTCAATTGGTGTACTAATTCTTTGCAATCTACCTGATATACCTCTATCCCAGTGATGCATAAACACATGTGACACAAAAAGAGACAAAGCAAAGAGCAACAATAGGGCTTTCCAAAAAGATCGTTGTTCACCTAAAATAAACACTATTATAAAAACTTGATATTCTAAAATGATGGAAAATTCAAAAGTGTTTAAAAGGTTACCAATACTTGTAATGAGGATTACAAGTACCATCAACTCATCATCCGTGAGTTTGGCACCATCCCTGCAAGAACGGCACCATTTGATTCGCGCCAATAGGAACCCGATCAAAAAAAATTTATACCTAAATTCCTCCTACTGCCGTAGTAGAACTACTGCAGCATAGTGGCACTAGGATCGAACACTGGGATGAGTTTTCGTCTTACAAATGATTTGTATAATGATTCAAAATGGTGAGGCTTTGTTCGATTTTTGATTTGTATAAAAGTGTGGCTGCCGCCACTATGTTAACTGGATGGTGATTCAAATAAAATAAAGAAGACCTTGAAGTTTTGGGCCACTAGTTTGGTATGATAGGTTGTAAAGGTGTCATCGGGCTATTTCGCATTAGGGTAATGATCTATAGTCATTTCCAAACTCGATCTTTGTTTAACTTTTAAAACCAACCCTTAGTATTCTTTTCAACCAGCATTTATCGAGCATTAACTGCTCTCAGCTGGAAATCTAGCATTTAACCTACTCCCCAATTGCTCATAAATGACACCATCGATGTCAAGGTATCTAACACTAAGAATACACTCGAACCCTAAAAGCTTTCCAACATGACCAAAGAAAGTACATCAAATAGCTTTAAACCTGGGCGAAAGTTCAAAACATAAAATACCCAAGAATCGCTTCGTGAAAAACAGAGTATCACCTGCAAACCTCATCAACCAACCTAGCAACCTCCTCTGGGTTTAGGAGCTAGCCAATCATCCTTGAGCACATCCTCAAAGAGTGTGTTTGGTTGCCTAGAAAATGAGAAAGAAGAGAGAGAAAAGAGAAAAATGAAGCAAAAAACAAATTGCACGGAAAATGCCTGTGAATAGTTAGCTATAAATTGTTCATAAGATGGCTTATATAGCCTTACAAAAGGTGAAAATACCAATTTATCCTAAATAGTATCATTAATAAAGGGAGGGTAGAGATGGAAAACAAAAAATCTGTGGTCGCTTGTACGTTAAAAAACACGGCTTACATTTCACTAAGGAAAATTTGCTATGTAGCCAACAGACTACATAGCTGGTAATTATTCTAGCGGTACTCGCTATTCTAGCGAAAAATTCGCTATTCAGCTTAAAATTCGCTATTCTAGCGAAATCTCCCTATTTCTCCTCACAGATTCGCATATTCTAGCGCTTGCATCCAGCTTGTTTCATCTTCAATTTCTTCGCTCCCGGCTTGATGCAATCGAATGTAACCGTAAATGAACTTGCATCTCCAGCTCAACTTCATATGCTTAGCTTGATATGGTAGATAGGTTTATGAAACCCGCAAAACTACCACAAACAAATTTCTGGAATACAATCATTAGTACCAAAGGGACCTACACGCAATAATCAAGCACTAATATGATTAGTGCACAAAAAGTACTTAGAACCTATCTTAAATAGGGTTCAAAATAGCACTTTTTGGGTACTAATCATAGGTGGATGGAGTTTTTGGAGGATTACGACTTCACTTTGCATTACCATCTCGGTAAGGTAAATGTGGTGGCTGATGCACTCAGCCGGAAGTCACGGGGAGTACTGGCTAGTATAGCTTCCCGAGAGTGGCAGATGCTCAAGACAATGGGGTAGTTCAGACTATAGTACGATGAGCAGGCTCAGGGTACCTTGGGGAGTCTGATGGCTACACCGTCTCTACTGAGCAGAGTGATAGAGTCCTAGGGGCAGGACATAGAGCTAGTGTCCATTAGGGACCGAGTACAGTCAGGTACAACTGACGAAGGCTGGGCTATCCACACAAATGGTAGTCTTCTTGTGATAGGGGACTGCCAGGGTCCCCTACCGATGCATCCAGGAGGAGATCCTCAGGGAGTTCTATTGCTCCCGATTCACTGTGCATCGAGGTGGCACAAAGATGTATCATGACCTTCATTGTCAGTATTATTAAAGCGGAATAAAGCGGCATGTCGGAGACCTTGTTTGACAGTGTCTCATGTGTCAGCAGGTAAAGGCTGAACATCAGAGGCCGACAGGGCTACTCCAGCCATTGGAGGTGGCTGAGTGGAAGTGGGAGCACGTCACGAATGACTTTGTAACCCACTTTCCATGGGCACCACGGAGACATGATGCAGTATGGGTGATTATGGACCGACTCACCAAGTTAGCACATTTTCTGGCCTTGCGGATGACCTTCACACTGGAGGAATTCTGCAGGTTGTATATACGAGAGATTGTCCGGTTACATGGAGTGCCAGTCTCCATAGTATCATACCGGGATCCCAGGTTTACGACGCGTTTTTAGAAGAGCTTCTAGAAGGTGATGGGAACGCAGTTGATGATGAGCACCGCTTTTCATCCACAGACCGATGGTCAATCTGAGAGGACCATACATGCTTTAGAGGACATGCTGCGAGCATATGTCCTGGATCATAAGGGTTGCTAGGAGGAGCATTTACCCTTAGTGGAATTCCCCTACAACAATAGTTACAAGATGGCTGCATTAAGACTTTAGGCGCTCCATGAGAGGCCATGTCGATCACCGGTATGTTGGACAGAGGTGGGAGAGAGCCCCATCACTGATCCAGATCTGATTAAAGACATCTCGGAGAAGGTTGGTATGATCCGACAAGGACTTCTCATGGCTTAGAGCCGGCAGAAGGGTTACGCAGACAGGCGACGATGACCTCTAAAGTTTGAGGTAGGTGATCATGTCTTCTTGAAGGTAATGCCTAAGAGAGGGGTGGTGAAGTTCGGCAAGTGGGGGAAGGTGTTGCCTAGGTATACCGGGCCCTTCAAGATACTCGAGAGGGTGGGCACATTTGCGTATTGGTTGGCACTACTGCCAAGCTTATCTGGTGTCCACGAGGTTTTCCATGTCTCCATTCTCCGGAAGTATACTCCAGATCCGGCTCATGTAGTGGATTGGGGAGAACTTGTCATTGATACAAATGGGACCTTTGAGGAGGGACCAGTGCATATTGTGGATAGCCAAGACCAGGTCTTGCGGCGTAAGACTGTGAGGCTAGTGAGGGTGTCGTGGCAGCAATGAGGAGTCGAGGAGGCAACATGGGAACGTGAGGACACGATGCGTGCCAGTTATCCTTTCCTATTTGAGAATGGAGGTACATGGTTTTAGATATTAAATATTACATGGTTGTTGCATATGTATGGATAGTGTGTATATGTGTGTGAATTTCGGGACAAAATTCTTTTAAGGGGGGAAGATTGTGAAAACCCGAAAACATGCAAAAATATTGATTATCGTCGCAGTACAGATGGTAACCCTAGAATTTTCTCTAGATCTCGGATGGTACACTGTTTTCACCGTTGAGTTTGTCTCGTAAAACCTAGGTACACAGTCAAATTTCGTCGAATTCCGAGACAGTCGAAATTTCACTTCTTTCGAGGCGTTTGGACAAATTATCGCACACATGGCATGGTGGCCATGCGGCACTTGCATGGGAGACATGGCTTTGTGGTGGGCGAGTCATGCCCATACGATTGCACTGAGTTGGGTGGGGCCAAATGTCGAAGCCAACCTCATGCATGAGCATGAGTGGTTGGTGTGGCATGGAGACACTTGGTTTAGAGATTTGCAAGTGTCAAACAAATTTAGTGTTAGGTGTCCTCTACGTAAACCAGCAGGTGGTTTTTTAGAGGGATTCTAAACAATTGGGAGCAAGAGGAGAAGAAAGAAAGAGAAGAAAGAAAGCGAAGAAAGGAAGGAATGAAGAAGAGGAAGAGGAGGAGGAGAAAAGCTATAAGGCCTCTCCATTGTTGCAGGTTGAAGGATCAAGGACTTGATCTAACACTACAAGAGGTAGGGTTCCTGTTGGTTATTTTTCCTTGCTTGGGGCCATGGAAATGGCATTGGTTGAGTTTGGTTGTGACGCCAGTACGGAGGGAAATTTCCGTGTATACAGGGTAAATGTTGTGTTTAGGAGATCTTTGCCTAGGTTTTTTTTTCCTTTAGCCCCTTGAGTACGTATTTCTAACCATAACTTGTAGCCTGCTTCGTCCGAATTAAGTGATTCTAATTGCTAGGTAAACTACACTTATAGGAGAACACATCTTCTTGAATAGGTATATCGAATTTCCGACTCCTTTTGACTTAGAAATGCATGCAAAGTAAAGCTAGAGTTCGACGATTTTCACATCTTGTGTTGAATCCGTATTTGTGTTTTGGCCATAGCAGCCACATCACACATTAAATTGAATGATTCAGTTGTGATACACTGGTAATTGAAATTTTAAAAAGTGCTATTTTGAGCCTATCGAATGGGTTTTGAGTGCTTTTTCGCATTACTAATCATATCAATTAAGCCAATCGGCGTGTGTAGGTCCACTTAGTACCATTGATGCCATTTCGAGTTTGTTTTTGGTGATTTTGCAGGTTTTTGAATACCTCGGCCATTTAGTTCAAGTCTGATGTTAAGATATATACCAATGCTGAGGAATCACGGTGTTTTCAACCATAAAAAATGAAGGAGTGTGAAGTGGAATATGAAGGAAAGTGGGATGCAGTGGCAAAAAGGAGGATGCAGTGAGCAATGCAGTGAACAGGAGCAATCCTAGGAATTTCGCTATGATTGCGAAAATTTGTGGTGTGAAAATTTCGCCAATCCTAGCGAAATTGGAAATTCGCTAGGCTAAGCGAGGAATTTCGCTAGCTATTGAGAATTCTTGTGCCTAGCGAGAGTGTAATTGGCTATCTCACCTCTAATTTCGCTAGATAGCGGGAATTTTGCTAGCTAATGAATTCCTTTGATGATAGCGGGGGTTTATAGTTTCGCTATCTGTAATAAATTTCGCTAGGCTAGCGAGGAATTTCCCGTAACCTAAACGAACTAAATATCTTCAGCGAGAATTCCCTATAAGTGAGTGCTGTTTTTAGTATTTTGGTCCTAAACGACCCCGTTTTGGTGTGTTACCATTTTAGCCCTTATGTAATTTCATATTTTAGGTATTTTGGTAGTTTCACACTTTAGGTTGTACTATATAAACCCCTGAACTTGTAACCCTAAGCATCTTTGAAATGACTTTTCATTTATACAAAGTTTCCATGACTTTTATTTTAAGGTTCATTTGCTCTCTTCTCTCTCCTCTTTCTTTCATTTTTCTAAGTTTGCCAAAACTCCCGCGGGGATAATGACTCAAGGGATGCGAAAACTAAGCTTCATAATATGAAGAGGGTTGCTAGCAGTTTAGGGGCTCTTTGGGTTGTCCTCATCTTTGCGTAAATGTTCAGTCGCATTTATGGTTCCCAACTTTTCCAAACTAGGGTTTAATGCCATTTAATGTCCTTCCCTTGGTCAATACTTGTCATGCTTTAGGGTTCAGTGCATGCTTAATGTTAGATGCACTAATATCCTTTAGATGTCATTCTGAGCCAACGCAGGAGGTTGAATGCTAGGGTTTTAAGCCCGAATGGGACTTTTGATGCATAATCTTGGTGTTGACTCGAATAGGAGTGGTTCTAGGGTTAGGTTTTATAGTTAAACAAAGATCCGGTTATGACTTTGACTATAGGTCATTTGCCCAATGAAATAGCAGGGACACCTTAATACCCCGTGTTATCAAATTTGTGAGCCTTCAAAGTTACCATTTCACGAAATTCACTTTAAGCCATTTGGTCGGTCGATGACCAACAAACTCCACTTGTTTTTAAACAAATCCACAAATCAAGCGAAAGCCTCACCACTTTCAAACAACGTGCAAATCATTCATAGGATGAAAACCCATCCGTGTTCGACCACTGAACCATTTATCTTCGCATTAGCTTGACTCACGGCGATGGAGGAACTAAGGATACAAATATTGTTGATTCCGAATCACCCTACCGTGGCACGAATCAAATGGCGCCGTTGCCGGGGATGGTGCCAAACTACGTTTGATGAGTTGATGTGTACTTGTAATCCACATTACAAGTGTAGGTGACCTTTCACTCCTTTTTGAATTAAGTGAATGCGGGCTGCAGTTTTCTTCGCCCAGCGATCTTTGCCTTTGTTTTCTTGCGATTCGGTTTTTGTTTTAACTAACAACGACTTCTTTATGACTTTGTTCGTTCTTTGTTCTGTTCCATTTGTTTTAACGGTGTTTATGCGGGGCGGGGACGGAGGGACATCGGAGTGGGTTGCAAGAGTAGGTGCACCACTTGAGCAAAGGTTCTGTAGCTAAGTGTGCCGCGATGACGAATGGATCCTCTACGAGGAGCGACAAAGTCAACGAGCACCCTATGAATCCAACGGCGCCACGGTCGATGAGACACATACACCCTTCTAGAGTTAGTGCCCTCACATCATACCTCTGCTTGAGGATGTATGATGAGACCACCTAGTACCCACACTTTACCCACTTTTCCATGAGTATGGAGAATGAAAATCCATATTCACATACGGGATTTTGAGGAGGTATGCACTACCTTCAAAGGAAAGTCTCGCGACATGGATTTGCTCAAGCTAAAAGCATTTCCCACGACACTCCAAGGACAAAGCCAAGATTTGGCTCAATTCGAGGCCGAGCGATTAAGTAGGCCGTCTTGAAACTGAATTTTTGAAGAATTCTTTAGTGCCCACCCAGACAGCGGTTTGAAGAGCGGATCTACACTTACTCGGCTTTATGACAATAGAGAAATTCTACCAATCTTTGGGAGAGATTCATGGATACCATCGGTCTTGTCCACATCATGGGTTCGATCTGGATGTTGGTGAATCATTCACATAATCGTGTCCCTACCACCAAGCAATTCTCTTAGAAACCATGTGTGGGGTGATTTTTACGTAGCTTAGGATGAGGCCATGGATTTCTTGAGTTATGTGTTCGAAACTTCCAAGGGTTGGGGATAGGCCAAACCCCGGGGAGTGGAGAAAATGGGGCCCTCGGCACACCAAGGGGGAGGAATTTTTACACTTTCGGACATGGAAATGAAATGAATCCCCTCGACCCCTAGCTAGGAAGGTAGAGTTAGAAAGAGGCTCCATGAAGTGCGAGGGCGTGGCGAAAACCTTGCACGAGGCCAACTATTCACCGAGTTGTCAGCCGCGCCAATCCGGGAGAACATCATCCAGCTCATCAGTGAAGGATTTGATGTGAGGAATATGCAAATGTTGTAGAGTCGAAAACAAGCCCACATTCATGCCCCATATGGTAATACCTAAATTGGAAAAATCCTGCAACTTTATCACGAAACACAGTCCCACACTTCATATGTACTTTGGTGCCAAACACTTGATTTTAGTTTCCTCATCTCAACCACGGCCACCATCATCCACTTCTCGGTTAGACAGCGTCACGAATTTGAGCAAGGTGGTAGGCAATTTTGTGGAAAACGAGGGATCAATGCACGATTGGCGCGAAGGATTGATGCGTAGAGCACGAGCAAGAGATTGATGGGCTTGAAGGCAATCTTGAAATCGAAAATAGACAACTGATGATATTCAATCAAAAGGAATCAACAATGCAGAGTGCGAGGAGAGAGGAAGGTTCCGCTTCCCAAACATTGCCAAATCCAAGTGTGAATGGTTTCTTCCCGGCAAATTGAGGAATGGTGGTGGTATAATCACCACAGTGGAAAAGTTGATGATGATACTTGAAGCTTGATTGAAACCAAAAAGGAAGAATTGGAGCCATAACACATTTTCCTAAGAGGGACTCAATGAAGCCTTTGCATACCACCTCCATTTCCCCGAGCCCAAGAGCGAAGAAGGCATCACGTGACGGGCATCTGAAGTCCTAAGGAAGGTGAAGGTGAACATACCCCTTTGGACATCATCAAACGAGTCCACACTTTAATGCAAAGTTTTGAAGGATCTTTGTACAATCAAGGAAGGGGTTGGGCGTGGGAAAAGCATTTTAAGCCCGAAGCGAGTCGATTGCCATAATCAAAGCGAGAACCCGATCCATCTGAGGATCCGGGATCTCCACGTTTGGAATTAACATTGGTGGGACTTGCATGGAACAAGCGCTGGATTTAGGAGCGATGTAAACCTGCGCCATACTCTATGTGGCGATTAGGTTTGGGAGAACTTAAACCTACCAGCATCACTCTATCATTGGCCGATGTTGGGTAGATTCCTAAGGGAATAGTTGAGAGATGTGGTGGTGAAGTGAACAAATTACACTACGGAGTAGACTTTGTAGTGCTTGACAAGGCCATTAGCAAATGGGCCCAATCATGTACCGATTATCACAGGAAGACCATTTACGCCCACTTTACTTGTCTGATATCAATTCTTAGAAATGATCATACGACTCACATTTGGCAACATGACATTGGGCTGAATATCTTTCACTTGAGTCCGCAAACTACAAATCATTGGAAGGTGAAATGGAAAACAATGAAGTACCTTTCAGTTGATCGAGTTGAAATGTATCCATAATTTGCAAAAATAGCCAACCAAGGTGAAGCAGTTGTTTGGGAATTGCCATGTTAGCCACTTTAGAGAATTTGGTCGACCCAGGTCGACCGGTGAAGCAAATCAACAATGAGGAATCAAGCATCAAGGCATCAGCACAGGCCACTGCTGGGGTTGAGGAGATCCTTCTCCTTGACCCTCCATGAGTGGTCCCGGTGACTTTGGGTTTGGTTTGGTGTTCCACTAAAACCAAATTGCACCTCCAAAATTTTTTGCTTTTTGTTTTAATTTAGTCGATTTTAATAGTTACTATTTTAGTAACTTTTTATTTTTTAATGTTACCACTTTTTAAGTAATTTTAGTTTAATATTATTTAATATTAGATTTTTAGATATATTTTAATATGATAATTTTTATTTTTATATTGTTTATATTGTAATGCTGAAAATTCGAATTGCAGGTGAAGCAGATTTTTGCTCAATTTCACTATAACAGAGAAAAGGTGACTCTTGGTACTGCGCTATAAAGGGAGAAGGGGAACCATCGCATTCACATCATTCTCTTCTCCCTCTCTAAATGAATCCACAGTTCTCCGTGTCAGGCCACTGGTTTTGCCCGGCTGCCTGACCAACTGCTTGGGCCTCCTACAGCCACGCCCACGCCATACTAGCATCGCCGCGGCACGGGCCGGCGTCAGCTGCGGCCGCCGGCTGTGACCGTCGCCTCTGTTTGCACCTTGGCGCTCACGCCACCGCCTGTGCAGTACTAGATTCAGTCTTTGCTTCCACGGCCGTGCAGGTGTCACGGTCCCCATGCTGTTCTTTTGGCTCAGTAGTAGGCCACTGGTTTAAGCGGCATTTGTAGCCCTCCACGACTGACCAACACCAGGTACCCCTAGCTAGCCGTATTTTGGTTCGCCACGAGCTGGTCGATCCTAGAAGAGCACTCCACTGTTACCATCAGCCGTGAGCCCCAGTACCTTCCCTCTGTGACTACAGTCATGGTTCGTACTCGGGGTGGGTCCCGCTGAGCCTGCAGTGGTCAGCCGCTCCGGCCGAGAGGAGGCGGGCTCAGGTTCCCGATTCGGTCCCAAGCTTGATCCTTGGCGGTCACGAGGAGCCTCGGGGGATTCGAGGAATACCCGGACACGGATGGGACCGGGCCTTCACGGTGCCACAAGGAGATCGGAGGCCGGCCCTCGAGCGGGCGTACTTCCCGGACTAGAAGTCATCATCGTCGGGCCTCGGCCATCCACGATCCTCGTCGGCGGAGGGAGCGACCTCTCGCCTCGGGTTATGTCCTTTGCCTCGAGGATCAGGAGGCCCTTATTCGTCGGGCATCCTATCCCGGGGAATGTCGGACTACACGCGAGATATTTTCATGGGGAGTCGTATTACGACGTTCAGCGACCAGTTGACCCCGGTTTAGGGATTACATGAGGTAGATCAGCGTGCTCATTCTTTGCCAGTTCATGACAGGCGGAGTTCTATTACCCCGGGTGGTTCTACGAGTTCTATCATTATGACCTCGGGAGTGCAGAATCGCTGGGCTAGATTCAATATCGATTATCGTCAAGGTTCTCGGAGGCGGCGGACATATCGAAATTGCCTTAGGCACCTGCCAAGGCGGGCGGTCTGGAAGGTTATCGAGTTGGCCTCACGGGCACACACGGGGGAGATGGTCCGCAGTCTTGCTCGAGACACCACTGCTGGACCCATATTATTCCGGAGGCAGCTCCCGCCCCATATGCTTCTTATTGATCATCTGATCCGGACTGACCTCTTCCGGCTCACGGCCTTCGTCCAGCGTAGGAGACCCAAATCTCGAGGCTGTCTTGGATCTCGGAGGAGTTACGGATTCGATCCCTCGAGTTGGTGATGACCGCCTTACATTTTGAAGATAAGGTCCACGAAGGGTGGCTCAATGAGTCTACCCTTATTGATGCCACATTTCTGGCGAGCCATGTCACTGGAGCACTTGGGACTCGGAGGGCCCCGGTTGAGCGGAGAATCCGGATGCCCTCGGATCTGACTTTTGAGCGAGCTATGGTGATGCCTATTTCTTTTCTCCTCCAGCAGCGGGACCAGGAGGAGGTACCGGACGAGGAGGCAGAGGACTCACAGAGGAGAGATGTTCATGCTCCCGAGGTGGAGTTGGAGAGGAGTCCAGTGCCAGATATATCTCCTCCATCTCCTCCTCCTGCCGGCCATTTTCTTGACACTCCGACCCATCATATACGGCCGCGGCACTCTCAGTCACGTTCATGTCGATGCAGGGGAGCTAAGCGGGTGTTATGGATGCCGTCTGTTAGTTAGCCTCTACATAGGCGTCGATGGATCAGTTGACTCGGCAAGAGGACCACTTTGGGGCGGTCATACCATGCTTTCGAAGCGGATCATGAGTCACCTCGGTCTCAGCATGTTCACGACCATAGAGATGGGCGAGCAAGCGGCAAACGACCTCCTTGGGACATGCGGCCCGCGACAACGTCGGATCCACCACCACCCACGAGATTGAGGTGGTCACGCTCCCTGTCTCTAACTCCTATCCACCATTACATGTAAATGCTTTTCTTGGGAGGAAAAGTTAGAGGTAAAGGTGTCTTACATTATGTTTTTGTATAGTTTTTCGGCATTATCAAGCGCCTGCGATTTTATTTAGGATTCATGTATTAGCCAATGGTGGCGGTGATATTTTAACATCTTATTTATATTTCTTGTATTAGCCATTTTGGTTATATCAAAGCTTTCTGACCTTATTCTGATTTCATACTTGTGCAAAGTACTTTTGTGTTTTTACTTTGTATATCTACTTTTTCCTTCAATTGGACAATTGAATTGCTTTTAATTGAACAATTGAATTGCCTTTAATTGGAGGTGAAACCACTATTGTTACGCCAATGCTAGGACAATTCCATCGTGATTCGAGTTTTGGTCCATTGAAGTTTCGCGGCATATTCAGCCTTGAACATTCCCCCTTAGGCTAATTCACACACGCACAGTTATTGCCCGATAGGTTGTGGAGTGCGTACCTCTTTTCGCCTTCTGGCCAGGCCTTAGACATGTTGGCGACTATAATGAGTTAGTGTTACCCTATATGAAGACCAATGTAGTCTTCCAAAGGAAAAGAAAAAGCAAAAGAAAAAGAAAGAGGAAAAAGAAGAATGAAACCCATGGCTTTGCCTTGAAACCGAACACGGTCAGGGGGTATATGGAGAAAGCCTTTAAAGCCCCAGATTCCTAAGCCTTAATTGGTTGAAGTCATCGACTTCTTTATTCGTTAGGTGAATGGGTAGAGTTTAACGTGTTATAGGTGCTTAATTCTCGAAATCGTCAGATGCAGGGTGAAGCCCTGCGAGTTTGTGGTAGTGATCCTTTGGCTTGATGCCACAAACCTTAATTGGTTGCAGGAGTCCTTGGTGGACCAGATTACCACGGACTTTGGTGGTCGAGTTTTAGCATTGCACCCTACAATGTAGTCAGGCCAAAAATAAGTGTGTAACTAATCCTATTTAGGTTGCTTTCAGCGACAAGGCCATGCCGTGTAGCTAGGTTGGGAGGAATAGTTTTGCACTTTATTGGCTCAATCTGGTTACATTAGGAACAATTAGATTTGGTGGAAATTGGGTTGACATTCTTGGAACCAATGTTGTCCACAAAACTTGTTCTTATATGGTTTTGTTCTCTCTTGGTTTTGAGCGAGTGTAAATTAATTTCATTTAAAAGTAGTATTTATGCAATACATTACACTTTTGAATATATATACTTTTGGTAAAATCACGGCACGTACATCCATTATTGTTTTAGCATTGCTAAGGGACTAGCAACGTGTCGGTTGGGGGTGTGATTAGTACCCAAAAAGTGCTATTTTGAGCTATCAAAATGGGTTTTGAGTGCTTTTTGGTACTAATCATATCAGTCAACCCGATTGACGTGTGTGGAGTCCACTTAGTACCATTATGCCATTTAGAGTTTGTTTTGGTGATTTCACGGGTTTTTGAATACCTCGGCCATTTGGACTCAAGTATGATGTTAAGATATATACCAAATCTTTGAGGAATCACGTTTTCAACCATAAAAAATGAAGAGGTGTGAGTGGAATATGAAGGAAAGTGGGATGCGGTGGCGAAAAGGAGGATCTGGAGTGAGCAATGCGGTGAGCAGGGAGCAATCCTAGAATTTCGCTATGATTGCGAGAATTTATTGGATTAAATTGTAATCTGTGAAATTAGGAAATTTAAGCTAGGCTAAGCGAAATTTAAGCTAACTAATTCTTGTGCCTAGAAATTAACCAATTCGCTATCTCACTTATAATTTTCGCTAGGCTGAGATTTTGCTAATAGCCGAAATTCAATACGGTGATAAGCGGAATTTCTCCAGTTTCGTATCTCTCGTAGAACTAGCTAGGCTAGCGAAATTCCCCTGCATAGAGAAATTGATGCCCCTGTGTTTTTTGGTATTTTTGGTCCTAAACGACCCCGTTTTGGTGTGTTACCATTTTAGCCCTTATGTAATTTCATATTTTAGGTATTTTGGTAGTTTCACACTTTGAGTTGTACTATATAAACCCCCACAAACTTGTAACCCTAAGCATCTTTGAAGCAACTTTTCATTTATACAAAGTTTCCCGCAGCTTTTATTTTAGGGTTTCATTTGCTCTCTTCTCTCTCCTCTTTCTTTGCTCATTTTCTATTTTTGCCCGAACACTCCGCCCAGGGATGACTCAAGGGATGCTTGGCTAAACTCATAGCCATGAAGAGGAGGGTTGTAAGCTTGGTTTGGGGCTACTGCGGGTTGTCCTCATCTTTGTAAATGTTCCGATGCACATTTTATGGTTCCCGACTTTCCAAACTAGGGTTTGTGCGCGTCACAATGTCCTTCCCTTGGTAATACTTGTCATGCTTTAGGGTTCGATTGCATTCTTATTAGATGCAGCGATATCCTTTGAATGTCATTTACGAGCCCTTTGTGAGAGGTTGAATCTTGCTAAGGGTTTTAAACTGAATGGGACTTTTGATGCATATCTTGGTGTTGACTCAAATAGAAATTGGTTCTAAGTTTAGGTTTATAGTTAAAACAAAGATCCCAGGTTATGGCTTGGCTATAGTTCATTTGCCACTGTCTGAGGAAATAACCGAGGACACCTTAATACCCCATGTTATCAAGCTAGTGACCCCAAGCCTTCAAAGTTACCATTTCACAATTCACTTTAAGCCATTCACCGGTCGGTCGACCATGACTCCACTGTTTTTTAAACAAATCCACAAATCGAGCAAAGACCTCACCACTTTCCAAACAACGATGCAAATCATTCATAGGATGAAAACCACATCCCAGGTGTTCGACCTATAGGCCCAGATTATCGCTGCGGTAGCTTGACTCACGGCGGTAGGAGAACTAAGGATACAAATATTGTTTGAGTTTAAGATCACCCCTCTGGTGACGCGAATCCAACTAGACTTAGAGGATAACACATCTCCTTGAAATAGGTCTATCCAATTTCTGACTCCTTTTAACTCATAAATGCGTTCAAAGGGGAGCTATGTAAACCGGAGTTTAAGTCTTTTTGGCTCCGTAATCATGTTAAAAACAACATTTCCAAAACTGTTTCTCCTTGATTTTAGATTAGTTTTAAATCATGGATTTGGTGATGTCTGGGGTTAGTCTCTATACTCAGTTATGAGGGTATGAGGCTTGAATCTTAAGCCATTGTGAATTATGGATTAAAGTGCCATCCCTTGGTTAAGCGATCACATGATGACTATATTGTGTTCCAAACAATTGGAGTTATGTGTGTTGTGCTTGAACATGGCCATGTTGCAGCATATTGCGATGTAGGATTGAGGTGTTATGTCCGTCTGGGGCGTGAGCTGAACCTCTATTTAGCAATTGATGTTAGGAGTTATGGGAATGTATGCTTGCATGATGTTAGACAATTCAGGTGGAATTCTAGCATAATGACATATGAAATTGATAGTTAAACTAGATATATGAGCCCATTTGTGTGCATTAGACATGAGAGTTCATGGTACACACCCTAGTGTGCAATTAAAATGTCCATGTGGAGGTCTTCATACATTAGGCATGAGAGTTTGAGTGAGTTTGGGTGTAGTCGCTACAATTGCATTGCATTGGTGTCGACGATCACCGCATTACATGGTGTGTGTATGGTCTTTTGATTTAGCCATATGTTTGGTGTTGGTGTGTGGGCTCGGGAATGGGATGAGTCGGTGGAATCATCTGATTAAATGAAAATGGAAAACGAATAGTGTCGGGCGTAGCAAGTAGGGGATAGACACCCCCCTCAGGTGAAAAGCCTAAAAACTTGGTTAGACAACGTATCCATCGATGAAAGCTCGAAAAATGTCGGAGGGTATAAGAGACCCGCGGTGAGACCCCGGAAAGTTCTGTTGCCTAAAAAGACATGAAATGATTAAATAAATATCACATAGACTACGGGTTGTGTGATGGGAGTCGGGACTGACTTGGGATTGATTTCCGTTAGCGGAGTTGCATTGGGTGGAGTGGAGGTTGACCGATCATGGGGGCATGTAGAGTGTCGTCTCATACATGCATGTAATTTTTTTTCCATGATAAGACAACATGTCTGCATGGATTGGGTTTTTTATGTGATTGTGAAATGATCATTTGCATGTGCACCTAGGTGGAGAGTAGCCCTGGTAGGTTTTGTTTTCTGCGGCGTAGCTCACCGTCGTGGGACCCCTTTCTTGTATAGGTCACGTGCGGGCCAAGCGGCTCCTGGGGCGAATGGTTGAGAGAGGGTCGGGTTGTGGCCTTGATGTATTTTGTATATATAGGCGTATTCATAATACATATCTTGATTTGTATATTGGAACAACATTTGGTTCTAATGCACGTATTTGTACCATATGTGTGAGTGAGGTGCTATAACTCTCACATCTTATATACGGACTGTATGAAGTTATTTTGTGTATTCATGAATTAAATATGCAGGGATGAGTCTTGGTATATGTGACATGTGAGTGCGATATCGGGATACCTTATTTCCATAGACTTCCGCAGGTTGACAGGTTGTCGACGAGACCCTCGGGTTTTGGGAAGCCACAAGTAATATCAAAATTGATTGATTATTTTAACATTGTCCATGGCTTCTAGAGATAATAAATCGTCAAAGCCCTCCACAAGTCATGGCATTTGAGCGCTCTCCGATTTGAATCATCCTACTGCTAAAAGCTCTCTATGTAAGTGTTGAAGGCTAGTATCTTTAATTAATAAATATAATAGTCATGTGACATTAATTTATTTAATTACATGTGTTCATAGTGCAAAAATTTATAAACTTATGTTACATGTGTTTATTTTATTCTCTAACATTATTTGCAGAAGTTGAATTACACGAGATAATTTATAGTCAATAGAAAGAGTTTGAGGGTACGCGCAAAGAATTAGACAACACTTATGTTGGGTTGTGTAACACATGTAATGAGTTCAAAATTTGTCAAATTGAATTGAATGTACAAGTTGGGAACTTAAGAAGCAATAAGAGCATATGAATCGTGAGAATGAGAAGTTAGATCGTATTGAGACAATCTTGTTCCCTATTATCTAGTGTTAATTATATAACTACTTGAATTAACTTTTATGCTTTATTTTCTCTATCAATAACTTTCATTTTAGTAAATTTTTATTTCTTTTATTACTTCAATTATGTAATAACTATTTACTAAAATTAATTTATTAAAAAATATTGAATTTGTGTTTTGTAAATTTATATTTTATAAATTTTAAATTAAACTAAAAAAGAACATTTGACGATTACTAGCTTGGTTGGGCGACTAATTGATTTTAGTGACAACATGAATTTACATGCAACTACTTATTCCTCATCAAAAAACAAATAAATAAGTCAAACTTGCGACCACTAAGTTTTCGTTGATGAAACTTATTAATAGCGATCACTCGTTTTTTTCTCGTAGAAACATCTAAACTTGTGACCATAACATTTTCTTCGTTAAAACATGTAAAATATGACTATTGATTTTTCATTATAGAAATAATTAACTTGAGACCATTTATTTTTCGTTGCAGAAATGACCACTTGCGACCACTTAATTTCATCATAGAAATATTTAAATTGCGTCCAAATTTTTTCATCATGAAAAATTATAAACCTTGACCACTAGTTCTTCGTCATAGAAACATGAAATTGCGACCATGTAAATTTATCGTAGAAACATTTCAAATGCTATCAAATTTTTGGACATCACAAAAATTAAAATTATTGACCAATTGCTAATGGTGGTAAAAAATAAAATTAGCGATTAAGATGTTGGACACTGGAAGTATACATGAGTGACCAATATCATCTATATCACAAACAAATTATATAGGACTAGTAGTGTTATACGTGCGGGAGATTGTCCGATTACATGGGGTGCCTGTATCTATAGTATCGGATTGAGATCCTAAGTTTACGGCTCATTTTTGGAAGAGTTTCCAGCGAGTCATGGGAACATAGTTGATGATGAGCATTGCTTTTCATCCCTAGACGGACGTTCAGTCAGAGAGAACCATCAAAACGCTAGAGGACATGGTACGAGCATGCGTACTCGATCTCAAGGGTAGTTGGGAAGAGCATTTACCCTTAGTGGAATTCGCCTACAACAATAGTTATTAAGCGAGCATATAGATGGCACCCTATGAGGATGGGAAGCCGTGTCGATCTCCAATTTGTTAGACGGAGGTGGGAGAGGGAACCACCACGAATCTGGAATTGGTTAGAGACACCTATGAGAAGGTGGATTTGATATGGAAGCATCTTCTCACATCTCAAATTTGGCAGAAGAGCTACGTCGACAAACGGGGGTGACCTCTAGAGTTTGAGGTGGTTGATCATGTCTTCTTAAAGGTGATGCCTAAAAGAGGAGTGGTCAGGTTCGACAAGCGGGGAAAGCTATTGTCGAGGTATATTGGGCCCTTCAAAGTACTCGAGATGATAGGTACGGTTGCTTACCGGTTGGCACTACTACCAAGTTTATCGAGTGTTCATGCGATATTCCATGTCTCCATGCTCTAGAAGTACACCCTAGATCCGACTCATATGGTGGATTAGGGAGAGCTTGTGGTTGATGCGGATGGAACCTTCGAGGAGGGACCAATACGTATCATGGATAGCTGGGATCAAGTTTTGCGAAGCAAGACTGTGAGGCTAGTGAAGATGTTGTGGTAGCACCGTGGAGTGGAGGAGGCAAAATGGGAACACGAAGACACTATGCGTGCCACCTATCCCTTTTGTTCGAGGAAGAAGGTATGTTTTTAGTCATTGATATTTAATGACTATTGCATATGCATGTGATTGTATATGTATGTGTGTGTGAATTTCGAGGACAAAATTCTTTTAAGGGGGGAGGGGGAGAGAATGTAAAACCCGGGAAAAATCATTTCTTTTTAAAAAAAAGGGTAAAACAGAAAATTGCCTCTATAGTACAGGTTGAAAACTTGAAAATTTTCTAGATCTCAGATGACCAAACAGACCTTACCATTGGATTTGTCTCATGAAATCTAGTTACCCAGGGCAATTCGCGTTGAATTTGAAACGTCAGATTTTGCGTTTTTCGAATTGTGGGTGTCTAATGACTCCCCAGGGGCCGAGATTTTTACGAAAATCTCGGAAGTTAGGAAATAAATTGAGTTAAGTTCATGGAACATGATTTTAACTTGAATTGAGACAAAATGAATTGCCGTGCAAATCGGTTAGGCGGGTGTGGACATGTGGCCTTGGCAGTGGGCCCACGACTTAAACTTAAACAAAAAGGGGAAAGTAGGGCAGGAAAACATATTTTCTACTGTTGTGTATGCATGAGAGTGAGAGAAGAGAGAAAGAGGAGAGTTAAGGGCTTATTTCCTTGATCTATGGAGTTTTGTTGGTCAATTTTCGTCTTGCCAAGAATGAAAGTTTATCGCATTGACGAGGGCTATGTGTGTATACCGAAAACACGAGGTTTCATCGAGGATCCAAATGAGGAGTTTGGGAAATCAAAGGTTTCAGGTTTGGGAAATGTCCACGAGGCTTCCTAGGGTTTCTTTTATGCTCTAATAGGTAGGGATTCTTCCTACCTTGGTTTATTTTCTATTTTTTGAGCTGGAAATGGTCGGATGTTCGAGTTCTTGTCGAGCATCCTTCGCCTAGGCGAGGACATGAGGCTTCCCCAAGAAGAAAGGGGTCTTCGCCTTGGTGAAAAGAGCGTTCGCCTAGGCTAAGGGGTCCACCTAGGCGAGGGAGTGTTTTCTTAGGCAAGCCCGAGGATAGATTTTTAGGGTTTACAGGCCCACCTAAGTGAGGGTTTTGCTAGCCTAGGTGAACCACTTCGCCTAGGCGAAGGTAGGCTACGCCTAGGCGAGCATGTGACTGTGTTGAGGCCTGTGTTCATGGCCTATTTGGGGGTTGTTTTCGTGGCCCGGTTTGTGGTTGTTTGTGGCTTGCTTTGGGGCCATTGAATGACTTTGAGAGTGTTATTACTTGACTAAGGAGTGACATGTTTGGATGTCAATATGTGTGTTCTAATGTATTGACATGTGATGAATTTCTATGTGCAAATGGCCATTACATGGCTTGATTATGTGTGTGTCATTGCTTGAGCAAAAAATGACATGTTGTATGTTGATGTTGATACATGCGTGCATAATATATTGACATGAATGAAATGATGTATGGAAGTCATATGCAGGTGACGTAATTGTTCATGACACCCGGTGAGTGGTGTGGATTGTGTTACACATGTAGCATTCATTATACATGTTCCATGACATAACATACAATGGTGCATTACATTGCATATGCACGGGGACATCGCATTGAATGGGGGTGAATGCATGGTTGAAAAATCAACATTGTGTTTAGTGATTGATTAGGTGGGCTCGGTCAAGTTGGATGAAGTCCAACAGAGTCGCATGGTTGAATAAAGTGGCAAAGAAAACTTGTGTCGGGTAACAGCAAGAAAGGCTAGATTCTCCCTCGGGTGAAAGACCCAAATTGGTTCAGACACTCCCACGGTGAAAGTCCAAAAAGTGTCGGATGGCGTGCAGAGTCATGCGGTGAGACCCCGAAAATCTGCTGCCCACAAAAGACACATAGTTTTGAATTTAAGAAGATCATTTAAAATGATGACATCCATAAAAGTTTTGGTTTATAAACAAACAACTTTTATTTCAAAGTGTTTATTGGATGCAATTCATCAATGATGGTTTATCACACATGGGGTTTGCATTGTGTGGTAGGAGCCGGTGAAGACTCGAGTATGGGAGTCAATAAAGACTCGGGTATGGAGTCGGTAAGGACTCGAGACATGGTATGTGATTAAGTCTCATCTCATTTCATGCCATGGCATGTAGGATTCCATAGTAGAAATTGCATGTTTTTACTTCGAATGTGAATGTGAATTTATGGAACATGACCATTGCATGTACACTTAGGTGAGGAGTAGCCTCTATAGGAAATATTCTCTATTGGACGTGGCTTACCCTATATGGGAAAACATTTCAGGTGCAAGGTGTACACCAGTGGACCACACTCATTCGAGGCCGTGATTATGAAGAAGGCCAACATATGGCTTTGATAAATTCGTTTTGTAAAACCATGGAACAATCTAGTTCCGATATGTAATAATTGCAAGAAAGTCATAATTGAACTCTTATGGACTATTTTAAATGTAATTTCGCATATTTTAAATTTAAATATGGATAAATGACCTGGTAAATGGGACCTAACGAGGTGGTATCGAGTTACTTGGTATCCACAGGTATTTGATACCAGTTTGGTATCAAAGCTTAGGTATACGATTACCTAAGGTAGTATTTCCGTGGGTTGAAGGTTGATCAATGGGACTCTGGGTTGTAACATTTATTACGCAAATAAAAGATTTAATTAGTTTTCGATTTGTTTCTGTATAATCTATTTTTTTGCTTTTAATAAACACTATTTAGAATTATTCAAAATTGCTATTTTACGATGAATTATTTTTCTTGTGTAATAAAAACCCTAGTCGCCTCTCCCTCATTTTCTCTCATCTTGTTATCTACTAGCACATTTTCCTCAAGCAATGAGGGGTGATTTTTTTCCATTCTTCACCAAAATCACCCATTTGCATATCTTTATTTCATTTGATTGCTTAATAAAGTGGTTCTTTCATGAAAATTTAGGTTTTATCTTGTTTTTTTTATCATTGTCTTATAGGCGTTTAGTTTGTCGCCGTCTTATTGCGGCGTTTGATTTGTCCTCGGCCTGTTATAACGTAGTGTTGTTCGTCATCTTGTTCCGACACTTTATTTGTGTGGGGACGATTTAGACAAACAAAATGGTTTTGATTAGTCGAAGATATTAAATAATGATCATCAGTATGTTGAAGAACTAGAGTCGAAAATATTATCAAATTTGTAGGTGTTATACCGATTTATTATGTTATTAACCTGGATATTGTTTCATTCTATATGACACACCCCCACCCCTACTAGCAGGCGATGTACCGGAAACCTCACAGAAACTCCCAACCAGATACTTCAGCCGACTAGAGAATCTGTGTGAAGCTAAAGCCCGGGTGTTACTTCTTGAAAACACATCCCAACTGGCCCCAGAGACCACATCCGTGTTGCTTCGGCAACATAACAGGTACATAGAGGACATGTCCCAAACACCTTAAATACAATTTACACTTCTAATATGGCAACTTGACAACACTTCTTCAAAGAGCCTCGAGGCTCATCACATTTTCATAAAACAAAACTATGTACATACATATGCACGACTATACAAGTTAAGTATTTTCTAACAAAAGTTAGATTTACATTTTCTTTACAAATATATATACAGAGTGAGTAAATCTGACACGAGATAACTAGAAATCAGGGGACCTAATGTGTCCCGACATCAGAAGCGTACATTGCACAGAGGCTAATTTTTAAACGGGAAAATAATGAATAAAGAGCTGGAGTGAGTGTAATGCTATAAAATGTTTGCTTTTTCTGAAAATGTCTCAAAACTGTAAAAATGATCTTTTACAAAACACTTCAAGAAAACCTTGCTTGCTTTGCTATAAAAGTTTCTAATACTTTTCGTAAAAATGCTTGCTTGCTTATCAGTGGTCGATTTTAAGTTGTATGTAAAATGCTTATAAATATAATGATCAACCACTAGAGGCCTTTCTTGTTTGTTGTACCCTAGTAAACACGGGAAACCTGTGTCTCAACCATGCCGATGGAAGGACCTCGTGTCCATATCACCTATTTCGGTAAATATGGTGGAATGCTCCATCACCATATAATAAGCTAGCGCGCTAACCCTATATACTTCAGTACGTGCCATGGTCCTCCTCTAATATGCCATAATGCATGAGCTAAGTTTGCTGACTAGGAAAATATAAAATGAAATGCAATCATGTCTTAACTTCCTCTTGCACGTACGGAATACCTTTGACCGGTAATGCTTGCTTAAGACTAGGGATTTCTTAAGGCCTAACATAAAATAAGTTTGCTTACTTGTAATAAAACTTATTGCTTACTTTATAAAATATGGTTTTCACAAATCAAAACCATGCGCTTTAAAAATATGTTTAACAAATCAAAACCATAAGTTTAAAAAATGGTTTAACAATTAAAACCATAACATTCAAATCATAAAACGATTTATAAAATAATACACTAGCATTAAAATAGTTTAGAACACTCACTTTTCGTTTACAATAATTGAGCACGACTTCACAATTTCTCCGCCTCCGCTTTTACCCTACACAATCAGACCACACGTGTCATCACAACCAAACCTCAACACATTCAAGGGACTACCAAAAAACGATTTTAGAAAATCTGTCCAGAACTATCCCAAAAGCAGTCCAAAAATTCAACCCCGATTGTCGAAAATGAGTCCCAAAAATTAAACACGGATTGTTTTGAATTGAGTCCCGAATTCCACACTTTCAGTCCAAAAAATTTGGGTTGAAATTCTCAGCCTCCACACGGCCTCTAAGCAAATCCCAAGCCATTAATGACCTTTAGGATAGAAATAACACAAGTAGAAAAATTCTCTACCTCTTGGAGTTTGACGAAACACTAAGATTTTGGTACCCACGCTTAGCTCATCGTGTGAACGGACTTTGTCTTTTCTTGATGAAAATGTCTGATCCAGATTTCCTTAGATCTTAGCGAGAGAGAAAATCTTTTTATTTTTACTTTCTCTCTCTCTCTTCCACAGATCTATCTCCCCTAGTCCCTTTTTCTCATTTTATCCTTTATTTTGACTTTTTATCATTTTTCGCTTTTATTTTTTATCTATTTATTCTTATTATTAATATTTGGAACATGACTCATATTACCTCATTCGAGGTCCGTTTACGCGAAACAATTTATTTCTTTTCAATTCAATTTTATTTTAAATATGAACTTAGTTCAACAATTTCACGACTTGAGATTTTATAAAAATCTGTCCACTGAATCACGACGACTTATCATCAGAAAATCATAAAATATTAAAGCATTGTCGAGTGTGAAACTTTTTAAAGGTCACTAGATTCGTGAGATGAATTTAGCGACACGATCCGTTTCTTCATCAAAGATCTATAGAATTTTCTGGAGTTTCCCATAACCATTATGGCAATTTATTATTATTATCCTTTTGCAATTTTTGAAAATTTCTAATATTTTTAAGGTTTTATAGTGCCTGATTCTTTGAAAACTTTATATTTTCATCCTTAAAAACAACGTTCAAAAAATACTAATATGGCACTCAAATAATTAAGGAAGCCCTTGGTGCACATATGCGACCCTACGGTTACACGTACCGTACACCTTCTCGGGACAGGGCGTTACAAATCCTCCATTCTTTAGAACATTTTGTCCTCGAAATGAACAAACTAAACTCAAAGGAAAGGAAAATACCTCAATAAGAAAATAGTCGAGGATGCGCGGTGCATCGAGCCTGGCTCCCGGTGGCCTGTCTCTATCTCATGATTCTTCCATAGGTTTTTAACTAAAGGAATCATCTTACTCCTCAACACATGTTCCTTGCGATCTACAATTTGCACATGTGTTTCCTCGCCGTCGAGTTCCTTTATGGCATTGGCTCTCTCAGCACATGTGAAGGATCTGGGATGTACTTCCTTAACATCGATACATGGAATGTGTCATGAATCCCGGATAACTCTAGGGGTAACTTCAACCTGTAAGCTACTGGTCCCACCTTGCTCACATTCTCATAAGGCCCTATAAATCTTAGACTGAGCTTGCCTCGCCTCCTGATTCGTGTCACAGTAGGGTGATCCGGAATCAACAATATTTATATCCTAAATTCCTCTTACTGCCGTAGCAAAGCTACTATAGTATAGCGGCTCTAGAATTGGCTCTGAGGATAGGTTTTCTTCATTACAAATGATTCTGATGAGGTTGAAAATGGTGAATTTCAATTTGAATTTTTAAGGTTTTGTAAAAACAGGGGGTTGGTTGTTTATATGCTGAAATTAAAATAAAAAAAATGTAAAATAGAACCCCTTGAAGTGTCGGGCCACTGGTTTAGGGTTTTAAGGCAACCAACATGTCCTCGGGTCTTTTTCCTCGCGTTGGGGAGGATGACATATAGTCATTTCCCGAGACCGGATCTTCATTAGCTGTAAAACTAAACCTATAATTTTCCCTTTTGAAACATAGCATTTAGCGGGTATAAATGTCCCCTAACGGTGAGAACATATCTCTCAAAAACCTACCCCTACAGTAACTAATGGAAACAACTAATTGGATAACGATTGGATCGTGATAAGCATCCACTTTGTAACCAAAAAGCTTACCAAATACATGTTAGTGAGGGCGTGCTTAAGAGATTTAAACCTAGATTGAGAGAAATAGAACATAAATACCCATAAATGCGTGTGTTAAAAACAAAGGACCATGAGTTACCTCCAAACCCTAGCCAGCAGCCCTCCTCTTCAAGGAGGAAGAGGTCTAGCCAACCATCCTTTGAGTTGTCATCCTCATAGAAGTGTTTAGTGGCGAGAAAGGAGAGAAAATGAAGAAAATGGGAGAAAAGGAAAGTTGCAGGAAGCGCGCCTGGTTGTATTGCCAAATTGATTATTGTTACAAACCTTGACTCTAGCTTATATACATTTCGAACGAAATTACAAAAAAACTTAAACTAAAGCTATTACAAAGGATAAATAAGAAAAAATAAAAGCGTAACAAAAACAACAAAAGGCGTGAAATGCGGGAGAGCGAACAAGGATGAGCAGTCTTGGGCTTTGTGAAACGATCTTTGCGGGAACCAAATTCATGATACTCCATTTTTCTTCTTTTAAACTCTTCTCATGCGGGATTTGATGCAACGATGAGTTTATTTCGAATTCTTCGTGCTTGGATCGACTCGACAATTTTGGCATAATTAGCTGCATAAAACTACAAAATTTGCCACAAAATGCAATCGGAGTAGAATAGTAGGGACAGCAATGTTACCGTCGGGTTCAATTAGAATGATTAGTACACAAAAAGCACTCAAAACCTATAATAAATAGGGTTCAAAATAGCACTTTTTGGGCACTAATCACCTCCCAAATCTCAAAACACCCTTCAAAGGGGAAATCTTCAGGAAGACCCAGTCACCTATCTGTTATGAAGTCTCACGGCCCGATTTGTCCGCGCCTTCTCTGTCTATCTCTTGCCGTCTTCAATTTATCCGCAGACGACTTTCACTTTCTACGAAGTGGCTGCGCACTAACTCAAGGCCTACCGGAGTCTCCTCTCCACAGACCTCATCTCGGCTGCTTTGAGTCTGCACTTCCTACCATACAGCGCCTCAAATGGAGTCATCTCTATACTAGCTTGATAGCTGTTGTTGTAGGCGAACTCCATCAGTGCCAAATGAGTATCAATCGCCAGATTCCATCGCACAAGCTCTCGACATATCCTCTAGCGTCTGAATGGTCCTCTCACGATTGGCCATCCATCTAAGAAGGATGAAATCTTTGTATTGAAATGAGAATTGAGTACCTAAAGTTGCGCAAATTGGGCAAAAAACACGGGAGTCTCGATCTAAAACTATAAAGCTAGAACCATGAGTCTCGGCTATCTTATCCACATACAACTAGACTGACTTTTCTAGAATCCTCAACATTAAGCGGAAAAAATGGCGGACTTATCGATCGATCAACTATCACCCATATAGCATCATTCTGCCTCTGAGTCCGTGGAAGACCTGTCATAAAATCCATAGTGATATTTTCCCATTTCCATACTGGAATAGGGAGTAATTGTATCTTCCCCATAGGCCTTTGATGCTCTGCCTTCACCTGCTGACAGGTTAGGCATCTGGAGATGAAACTTGCGATCTCTTTCTTCATCCCATTCCACCAGTAATGTTCTTTCAAAGTCCTGTACATCTTGGTACTACCTGGATGCATAGCATAAGAAGATGAATGCGCTTCTTTCATAATGTCTCCCTTCAGCTCACCAGACTCTGGCACACACATTCTCTGCCCTTTCACTATCATGCCGTTATCTCTAATTTGAAACTCTGCTTTCTTTCCCATTTCTATCTCTTCCTTAAGCAATCATGCATTGGATCTTCTGATTGCCACGCTAGAATGCGATCCAATAGGAGAGGTCTAACATGAAATGTGGTTAATAATGCTCCACGAATCCTCGACCTCAATATCACCCCTGGCTCCCGGATCCACCAATAGTGGAAGACCTTTGATCTCATATGAGACAAAGAACTCTACGGCACTTTCTCAAGGCATCACGCTACGACATTAGCTTTTTCTGGATGGTACTCAATAGTACAGTCGTAGTCCTTAATCAACTCAAGCCATCTTCTTTGCCTCAGGTTTAACTCTTTCTGAGTGAAAATATATTGAAGACTCTTATGATATGTAAAGATCCTGCAAGGAGCACCATATAAGTAATGCCTCCATATCTTTAGGGCAAACACGATGCTGCAAGCTCATTAAATTATTAATAGCGTAATTCTCCTCATGCTTCTTTAGGCGCCTAGAGGCATACGTAATCACCTATCGTGCGCATCAAAATGACGAGGCCCTTCCGGGAAGCATCACTATAAATCCATGAACCCATCTTTCCCATTGGGCAAAGCTAGAGGCTGAGTCGAGTCAATCTACCCTTGACTCCTCGAAACTCCTGTTGGCGAGGCATCCGCGATCATACTTGACATCTTTCCTTGTCGGCTTGGTGGAGTGGGGTTCTTTATCCACAGAGAACCATGACAAACTTCTATAATGCCCAGCTAAACCAAAGGAAGCTTAGGCCTCGACACATTCTTCGTGACACAACACCACAGCTTCTATTTTCTAGGGACCCACACTCACCCCCTCAAGCTGAGATCCACATGACTGGAATGCCACCTGTCCCGAGCTGGCGCCTCGACTTGGCATATAGTTCTTGCTCCCTTAGAATTCTATGACACAATCCTCGGGGTGCCACAGATGTTCCTCTGGACTACTGAGATACACTAGGATATCATCGATAAAGCTATGGCAGACTATCAAATACGGTACAGGTCGGTTCATCAAATCCATAAACACTGCCGGGGCATTAGTTAAACCAAACAGCATCACCCGAAACTCATAATGCCTGCAGTGTGTCCTGAATGCAGTCTTAGAAACATCACCCTCCTGCACCCTTAACTGATGATACCCTGACCTTAAATCTATCATGGAGTACACTCAAGCCCCTAGAGCTGATCGAATAACTCATTGATCCTAGGGAGTGGATACTGATTGCGGATGGTAACTTCTGTTGATTTGCATATGTCTATACACAGTAGCGAACTCCATCTTTCTTTTCAAGAAGAGAACTGGAAGCTCCCTATGGGGATATGCTCGACCGGGCGAATCCTTACTCAACAAGCATTTGCAAGGCGAGCCTTAAGCTCCTGACTTTGCGGGAGCCATCACATAGAAGAGGAATGAAATGGGCTCGATCCACGAGACTCGAATCAATGGTAGACTCCTCTTCTACATGCAGGTAATCTGAAATATCATACGGGAATACATGCGGAACTCTCTAACAATTGGAATCATCCACTAAAGTCCCCTCATTCCTGTCTCCACCACATAAGCTAGATAACCACGGCTTGACCCTTGCGACCTTTGTCTTTGCCGTAGAGCGGAGATCATATTGGGAAATAACTCTCCTCACGTATTCCCTTAGACTTTACCTCAATTTCCACAGCCTATACAGCTTTACTTCCTTTTTATAACAATCTAATGTGGCCCTATGGTGAGGCAGTAATCCATGTTGAGAACCATCAAAATCCTCGTATCTAGGGCCCACAGATCATTGGGAACTCCACCCTATTCAGACTCTTTAATCTCGGCTACTGCATGTAGGAATAACGGATCTTCTTTGGAAGGAAACTCTCATATGACCCCCTATCTGGAAGCAATCTAAGAAAGGCCTGGAGGCATATGAATGTGTGGCTCCTAGGTCCACTAATGTGTATACATCATGATCAAGGATAGAAATAATACCAGTAACCACGTAAGTATACGCATCTTGTTAGTCACAACATAAACTCTGCAGTGAGTCTGGTCTCTGTGCGCATCCTTGGGCACTACCTCTGCCTCTACCACGGCTAGCCTCTTGCCGGTGCCTTAGCCCTCTGTATGGAAACCTCTCCCTAAAGGCCTCTGAGTGCTCATCTCTAGTGCTGGGGTAGATGGGTTGGCTACTGATGTCTCTGTACCAATCAACCGAGGACACTCTTTAATGAAATGGCCTTCTTGGCCACAATGGAAACACCCTGTACTGTATCTCTTACACTCCTCAAGGTGTCGCTTCCAACACATATCATAAACCGGAGAAATACTCTAGGTGTCACTGATTCGTGTCGCGGTAGGGTATGCCGGAATCAACAATATTTATAAACCTATACCTCCTACTACCGTAGAATAGCTACTGCAGTATAGTGGCTCTAGGGTCGAACACAGGGATGGGGTTTTTTCGTGTAAATGATTTGTAGTTGGCTCAAAAAGGTGAATTTCACTTTGGATTAGGGGTGTTGTAAAAACAATGGAGGTAGATAGTTTGGATTGAAAATAGGCGAAATAAAATAATATGAAAAAGAACTCCTTGAAGTATCGGGCTACTAAGGTTGAGGTCTTAAGGTAAATGAGAGGTTCTCGGGTCCTTTTCCTTACGTTGGGGAGAATGACCTATAGTCATTTCGAGCCCCGTGGGATCTTCATTTAATAAAAAACTGAACCTAATAATTTTCATTTTTTGAAATATAGCATTTATTGGACATTAATGCTCCCCGATAATGAAAACATATCTTCTCTTTCTACGTAACTAATAGAAATGACTAATGAATCTCGGTGGATCTAGCAATAGCATCAGCGAACCACTAAAAGCTTGCGAATACATGTGTCAGTATATTTAAAAATTTAAACCTAGAATGAGAGATGGAAACATAAATGATCATAAATGCTAGCATTAAAAGCGAACAGTTGGTTTACCTGAAGTTCAAAAGCCCGGTAGCCCTCCTCTTCAGGGATGGGGTTTTAGCCAACCATCCTTGAGTTGTCATCCTCGAGGGTGTTTGGAGTCAGAAAGTAAGCAAACAAAGAAAATGAAGGAGAGAAAAAAGCGGCGGAAAACTCACTTGACAAGCATCTCTGTATTCGACAAAATAAAAAGTCTATTCTGAATTTGTTTTGAGCTTATATAGTGCTCAAATAAGCAAAAAATATACAAACATATCCTCAATACCCACTTATACATGAAGGGTAAAATGGTAAAATCATAAAAAGTGGGTCAACCGAAAGTCAAAAGGGCAAAAAAAGACAAAACAGGAATCAGCAGGTTGCAATTTTCGCAACCTGCGAAAATTCATAACCCTGCTTGATTTTGCGAGTTCGAACTTCTTTGCTTTTACTATCTTATTCCTCACGGATTCTGATGCATGTCTTGAGTTGACTCAGTTCTTCGTTAGCTGAGTTGCCTTAATAAATTTGTGAGTTTAGCTTGCAAAACTACAAAAATCATACAAAATCGTCGATCGTATATCGGGACCTTAATGTGCAAATCGGGTTAATTACGTTGATTAGTACACTAAAAGTACTCAAAACCTCCAATAACCAAGGTCTAAAATAGCACTATTTGGGCACTAATCACTCCCCCCAGTTGACACATTGCTAGTCCCTTAGCAATGAAAGAAAGAAATAAGAGCATCACAGCGCAAAACAATATCAAAATTATGTGCATAAAAAAATGGTGTTTCAAAAGGTTGTAGATGAGTAATGCTAACCCTCGGTAGAATCACCCAGAAACCTTGCTAATAACCATCTCGAGAGAATAGATGCCATACGAATCTAGCATCAAAGAGTTTCCTTCCAAAAGAATAGACACGAACTTCCACAAAGCCTAAGTGTTTATACAATCGAGTTTTCAACAATAAATTGCCAAATTGCACTCCCAACCAATTTATTACCATAACCTGAGTACCTTTGTAGGCTAAATGGAGTCGAGGACTCGCTCTTATTCAACAATTCTTTTTGTGTTGTAGGGGCACAATGTTGTGGAATTGACCTCACCAAAGTCCATGTAAACGAGGATCCACAGATGGCTCAGTGATTAAGGCTTAGGGCCTTCGAGTCAAAGAAAGGATCTTTCAACCACAAACTCTTCATGTTTCACCCTGGACACTAAATGACTTCGAGACTCCAGCACCTACAACTTGCTAAACCTCACCCATCCACCCATGTAGCGAGCACTAAGTCGGTGGCTCCCAACCAGTCGGCTTAGGGCACCGAGCTTTAAAGACTTTCGTCGTATACCCCTTGGACCGTGCTCGGGTTTTAAGGCAAGGCGTTGCAATTTTCTTCTTTTTCTTTTTCTTTTCTTTTTCTTTTTATTTTTCTCTGCCTTTTATTTTGGAAGACTCATTGGCCTTCTTTTCCTTGGGGTCCTTAACCTATTGAAGGTAGTAAATGAAACTAGGATAGGCTTTTGCAAGATTTAGGAGGTTAGGTAGTTTTTCAGCTTACTATTGAAACCTTATGTGCCTAATGTGTGATTAGCTAAAGGTGGAAGAAAAAGGTTGAAAGCACTAAGAATTTAACTGATTATCCACTTAATTAAGCATGGAACCAATCTAACGTAAATAGCCTTGGACAATGTTTGAACTTTTCAAACTGCAAGCTAGGCAAAACACAAAAAAAATGGGTGTAATTTTTGAAACTACAAGTGTAAGCTGTATGATATGTATAAAAAGAGATATGACCATATTTTTGGCTTTACAAAAGGAAACTAACAGCTTCACAACCAAAACAGATAGCAAGCCACTAAACAAACAAAATGGAAACAGTAAAAGTATAAATGTAAAAGCCACTTCCTTTACTAACTCTCCCCCCAACCAAATGTCACATTGTCCTCAATGAGGCTCAGACTGGAAAGTTAGAAAAGGAAGTGCTCCCTCTTTAGTAGTGAGCAGTTGGTGGAAGGTCATCCTCTGCTGCTGCTGCAAGCAGGTCTAGAGATGCTGCAGGTGGCTTTGGCTGGGTAGGGACCACTGGAGTAGGCACTGAAGGAGATATAGGAGGTAGGCCTAAGTGACTCTGAATCTACACAAGGATGGCATGATTCTGCATAATAGCAACCTCTATGCGTATCATCCTCTCAGCAAAGGCTACATGGGCAGCCTCAAAAGATGTTGATGTGGCTGAGAAAGTGTGGACTACATCCATAATGGCTAGGAAATCCCGAGTGGATATGGATACATGCTGTAGTGGCGGCTTTGATGTCTTTGGGTCAGCTGAGTTGTAGGGTTGGAGTGCCCAGGCGTAAAGGATGTACAGGTGCTATAGGTAATGGGCGTTAATTGGTGGAACTATGGATGGTGAAATCCCGAGGCTCCTCTCTGTATCTGCGGAGGTGGGTGAGCCTACGCATCATAGACCTTCTTTGGTTGATCGGCTAGGTCAGAAGGTGGGTAGTGCAGCGGGGTGTGTGAAAGTATTTATCACTGATAAAATAGCTCTATCTCGTGATTAGCCATTGAGTCTCGACAAGAAAACCTAAATGCTCCGCACACGGAATAGTAGCCTCGAGAGCGGGAGGGTAAGGACTCAACGAGGTCGGGTTCTGCGGTGGACCTTGTGTTGAGTGGAACTAAAGTTTCATGAAGAGCTCAACAGGACTGAACCAATAACCCTCATATATGTGGTATAGAGCCTCTAGCATAGATCCTTGCCCGTGTATATAGTATAACAGGTGGAAGATGGATCGCGTGTAGTCGATAGGGGCATGTGGTCGGAGGAAGTTGTCTGCGAAAAGTACGGACCTATTTGTTATATCTTTGGATAATGTCTGACCGTCTCCTAGGCAAGGGGTGGGGCCACGGCTGTGATCGACCCGAGTTAGTTGGACGATAGGGAAGTAAATCTGGTTGTAGTATCGGTGGCGAAGTGTCCTACGACCATCGATGGAAAGCGGATGCGATGGGATTGGGGTCTCGCACGGATGTCATGGTGTGATAGAACTCGATGACTGCAGGGAATTAGAAAAACCAGCGAGGTCATAAAAGGCTCTGAGTGCCGTTGCTGAAGCCTGTGGAATCTAATTTCGGGATCTGCAATAGTGAATCATAATATGTCTCACTATGCACTTCCACAGTCTTCTTGATCTGGTGCTGTAATGGGGCATGATGGAAAAATGGACGGCTAGTAATAGAGAGACGGGTGACATATTCGGAGGCGTCGATGGATTGAGCCTGAACAGGTGGGGAATGGGGCTCTTGGGGCCTGGAACTGGAAGACTCGCCCGAGCCCAAGGTTCGGGCCCTCTTTGGAGGCAGAGCCCTCAAGGATGGCCACGGGTGTGGAAAAGAAGGCCCAGACCCTCGTATCATACCTGCGGGATGCAGGAGCAATAGGAATAGGGGCATGAGATGTAGCAGCCGGCTGCGGCCCAGTGGGAAGCTCACATGCAGTGGCGGGGTGGAGAGGAAGGGCCTTGCAGGAGTCTAGGCCTTGTGTCCTCAACGGTCTTCCTGCCTTTCGAATGCGGAGAAGGGGAGGGATCTCCTTTCTTTAGGAAGGGAAATGAGATGAGAAGGAAAGAAAAAGGGGTTGGGGTTTATATATAAAGGGAATGGGGAAGGTGAAAGGGCTTGTTGCGAAAATTCAACCCAGCAGCAATTGCTCTACAGTTGCCACACCTGCAAAACAAAAAACCATAAATTATGAGAATGATGATCAGGAAATTATGAAGAATTACAAAAAAAACCTTAAATAAAACTTAGTAAAACAAAATTGCAAAATTTGAATGGTTTCAAAGTCTGCGAAACCACGCCCATTCGGTCTTTTTGGTTCAAGGTGGAGTCGAGGAGGGGATCTCTCCTTGTCCTACTTGTGTGTTATGTCTTGCATAGGGCTTTAATCTACGCCCATTGACCTTGAACACCTCTTTTGTCATTGGAATTAGCGAGTCCAGCGATCCGATGAGATAGACACGATGGATGATGAATGATCAGTCCATCTTGACTTGATTTGCCGGAAAGAGTGAAGCTTGGAGTCATAAAGCGCACTTGGTGTTTGAATTTTCATAAGAATTTTATCGACGATCATTACCACTTCTTTAATTTGTCTTTAGCAATCTTTGAGTTGAAGTAAATATTTATAAGCTCTTCTAGCTTATTGATATCAAGCAGCCTTTTAAGGCCAACTCTTCCCGGAATCTCTAGAGTTCGGCTTGCGGCTCACCCACCATGCCTTATATTCAATTTCCACATGCAGCGGGTGACATGCCTTGCCATAAACTAGAGCGATGGGGACATGCCGAGGATAGTCCCATCTTTGATGTATGCCCACAAGGAATCAACGGCGAGAGATGGGTCTTTACATTTGAGCTCACACTTTTATCAATGTGTTTGGTTCCCCTGTTAGCGAGGCTCAACTTGTGGTTTGAGGATGGTAAGGAGTGGCCACATTGTGCTTTACACTATACTTTGCTAGAAGGTTCTCGGTTTGTTGGAGAAGTGAACCTCCATCGATTATAGCCATGAGGACCCCGGAATTTGGAAGATGTTAATCTTCGGGGAATTTTCCAACACCACCACGTGGTGGCACGCTCTGGGAGCCTTTGCTTGACCCCGTTTAAACATAATTACGGCTCCGCCCAAAATGTAGACATATCCACACGATGAAGGAAATGGTCCCATGAAGTCAATACCCTAAACATCGAATAAATCAACTACCAAGATCGGGTTCAGAGGCATCATGTGACGACGAGAGATTTTCCCCAATCTTTGGCATTTGTCGCATTCCCTGCATATGGTGTTGGCATCGCCAGAAGGCGATAAAACGAGATTGTAGCACCTTCATGGCGGTTTTCTAGGAAGCAAAATGACCTCCACATGCATTCTCATGGCGTAAGCTAAGTATCCCTTACTTTGTTTCTCCTAAAGGCCTGAATCTTGCAGTTATTTGATCAGCATAATATTTAATAAGAAGAGGCTCTTTCAATAGTAGGAGTGAATTTTGGGAAGAAAAACTTCTGTCTTGTGCCTTCAGTTTAACCCAGTAGCTCTCTGTTTCAAGAAATTGGAAATGTGGGCATACCATGGGGCATTCTCTACTAGGAGTAAGGACTCCTCAGGAAATTCGTCATTGATTGGAGGGTTGTGAGTGTTATGTGCTATTGTCAGTCTCGAGAGATGATCCACAACAACATTCTCCATGCTTTTTTTATCCCTAATCTGCAGGTTGAACTCTTGGAGAAGGAGAACCCATCTGATAAGCCTAGCCTTGGCATTTTTCTTGGTGAGTAGGTACTTTAAAGCCGAGTGATATGTGAAGATGATTATGTCCGACCCAACCAAGTAAGCACGAAACTTGTCAAAAGCATAGACCATTACCAACAGCTCTTTCTCTGTGGTGGTGTAATTCCTCTATGCCTCATTCAACGTTTTGCTTGCACAGTAGACCATATAAGGTTTTCCTTTGTCTCTCTGCCCGAGAACTGCTCTAATGGCAAGGTCGCTTGCATCGCACATAACCTCGAAAGGTAACTTCCAGTTGGGGGCTCTCACTATTGGTGCAGTGGTCAAGTAGGCCTAGATCTCCTCAAAGCTCTTCTAGCAGTCTTCATCCCAAACGAATTTGGCATCCTTCTCTAGTAGCTTATAAAGAGACTTGACAATTTTTGAAAAATCCTTGATGAACCTCCTATAAAAGCCTACATGCCCTAAGAATTGCCTCACAGTTTTCACATTCGTGGGAGAAGGCAGTTTGGAAATCATTTCAATTTTTGCCTTGTCAACCTCAATTCCTTTGTTGGAAATAATATGTCCCAACACAATTCCTTGGTTGACCATAAAATGGCATTTTTCCTAATTCAGCACCAAGTTCTTCTCAATACATCTATGCAGGATAGTTTCCAAGTTAATCAAGCATTCTTCGAAGCTCCCACCATAAACTGTAATATCATCCATATAGACCTCCATAATCTCGTCACGAATCACTAAAGATCTTGAGCATGTATCATTTGGAATGTGGCAGGGGCATTACACAAGCCGAAGGGCATCCTTCTATAGGCATATGTGCTAAATGGGCAGGTGAAGGTGGTCTTCTCCTTGTCTTCTGCTGACAATCTCAATGCGGAAGTACTTTGAATAGCCATCAGACGATAAAAGGGTGGCTAGGAATTCTTTGGCTTGGTCCATGAAGGGTAGAGGGAAGTGATCCTTTCTTGTCACCTCATTTAACCTTATGTAATCAATACATACCCTCCAACCTGTGGTAAGGCGGGTGGGCATTTCCTCTCTCTTCTCATTATACGATGGTTACCCACGATTTTTGGCACAACTTTGGGTTGGACTCACGAAGTGTTATTGGATATAGAATTAAGATAATTACCAACTAGTAGCAATTTTAGGACTTAGCATGTACCACCTCACATGTGAGATTCAATCTCCTCTGTCGTTGCCTTCTTGAGTTTTGCTTCCTCCTCAAATAGATATGATGTTGTGCAAAGCGCTGAAACTTATTCCCTTTAAGTCGTGATTTTCCTCTGATAAGCTTATGGTACCTCACAGGGATGTCCGTGAAGTTGTTTTCGTAATCTTGGCGGGGAGGATATGACAAGCGGAGCCTTTGCTCATGTTCTTCTAAGTATGCATATTTTAGTTCCGCAGGTAGGGGCTTGAGATCCAGCTTTTGAGGCTCATTAGTTCCTTCCTCAATCAACAAAGGTAGGATTTCTTCTTTTTTTCTCCATTACGTCTCTGGTATTCAAGTCTTAGACCATACGGCTCTTGGAACAATCGAACTGACTCTCGATTAGCATATCCACTGCATTTATTCTTGATCGACATTCCTCGAGTGTATCAATTATGCAAGCTTCCTTTAGACCCTCTTCACTTGGTTATATGCTTTTTTACTCAAGTGGAAGATGTTGAATTCGAGTCATGTTCCCAAATGTAGTTGCATAACTCCATTAAGTAATTGATAATCGCATTAGAAGTGGCCAGAATGGTCTTAGGGGATGATAGGCACATAATTAGTCCCCCTTTGCAGTAGGTTCTATATCAAGCACAACCACTTTTTTTTTTTTTTTTTTTTTTAAGCCTACGAGGATAGTAGAATTTGTCCACTTGTATTTAAACATTGTCCATAGTGCCCTTTGGTATTTTTATGGATGCATGCACGAGGGACAATGTGATGAAGTGGGTTTAATTCTCTAAAGGCGAAATTTGCTTGTACATCGAATAAGGCGGTAGGTTTTTACCGCAGCCCCTAAATCTAATGGTGCACTCTGCACAAGTTCCTCCGATATTCACGAGATGGTATGGCAACCGGATCTTTGTATTTTGTTGAGGTCTTGCAGAATGATGGGCCCGACATTACCGAAGTCCTTCCTGTCAACATTCAACCCTCTCTTCACTGTGCATAGGTCCTTTAAATATTTGGCATATGTTGGGACTTATTTAATCATGTCAAGCAGGGGGATGTTGACCTTCACCTGCCTTAGCACCTCTAATATTTTAGCTTGGTTAATGGCCTTTTTCTTAGCCTTTAGTGCTTGTGGAAAAGGTGGGGTGTGCTCTTTTTCACTGAATTTTCTTTGATCACTTTCTCCTCCGGTTCAGCTTCTTTTGTCTCATGGCCTTCTTCTACTGGTTTGGGGACTGGATGTTTAACCTCCTTACCACTTCTCAAAGTGATAACTGCTTTAACTTTATCTATCATGGGATTTGGCTCACTTGAAGAGCTCAATTCATGCACTCCCCTAGGATTGGGCTGTGTTTGAGAGGGAAATTTCCCTTTTTCTGCCTTCTTCTTTGGTTGAGTCCAACCTTGAAATTAGTCACGCAAGTTGTCAAATTTTAGGAAATTTCATACGAGTTCTCTATCTTCTTATTCAATGTGCCTTCCACTATATCAATCCTCACAGTTGCTTTGGTATTCTTGCTCTATCCTTCTGGCTTGCCCACCACTTTGCTCAAATTCATTATAGCTTGCTCAACTGGGGATGAGGATGGTGATGGTTGTGGTTGGGATGAGATCATACTCTTCTTTGTCGGCCAGTGCTTTATATGGTGGAGGTTTGGCTTCCAGGAGAGGTTAGGATGCTTCCTCTAATTAGGATTGTATGTATTGCTATATGGGCGTGGTTAGTGAAAACTGTATTGGCCTGACATTGGCTTGTTAAGCCATCATATCCCTTACTGAAGGAACAATTGGGTAGTGCTCTCCATGATGCTCAGTGGATTGGCACATTGGGCAAAGTTGGATGGGCATTGGTGCCTCAGCTACTGCTCGCACCTCATCTTGGAGTTGCATTTCAGCTCTCAGCCCACAATCAAGGTGGATAGCTTTGCCTTCATCTCCATATCCTTCGGGAGTGAATACATGCCTCCTTTTGATTGGATGGAGGTCTCATCCTCTCTGCCTCTCTAGGATTGGGTTCATCCTATGATTTGGATGTCTCAGCTACATAATTTAAGAAGTTCATGGCTTCCTCACGGATGTTTATCATGGGCCCTCCACACATAGTTTCAACAAATGCTACATAGCGGGGGACATTCCATTATAGAGTGATTAACCAACATCCAGTATCAAAGCCATGGTGAGGACAGGACATTGATGGTCTCTGGAGTACCTTTCAGCCTTTGGTAGGAATTTCTCATTCTCTTAGTACGTAAGGTGTCGTCTGCCTCTTAGTTATATGTTTTATGGGTGCTGAAGAATTTCTTCAAAAATCCAGCCTGCATATCTGCCTAATTCCTAATGGTCCTCAGCCTCAGAGAGTTGAGCCAGATTTTAGCCTTGTCCTTCATAGTTAGAGGAAAGAACTTTGTTCTGTGGATCTTATTGGAGATGTCCTCTTTGAAGGTATTGCATACTTCCTCGAATTCCCGAATGTGTGAGTATGGCTTTTCACTCTCCATTCCATGGAAAATGGGGAGCAAGGGCACAATGTAGGGCTTAATAATTATGTCCTCTGGTGGAGGCACAGTGCAGGAGGGTGCACTCACTCTCAGGGGTTGTATATGATCCCTCATAGTTTTGTATGCATTGGGATTCCTTTGTACCCCTTGTTGGCTCTACTGCTCCTCAAGTGGAAGCTCCATTTGATCACTGTTCAAGCTCACTTCACAGTTCTGCTCTTGGGAGCAAGCGATCCTTTCTAATGCTGTTGTGTTCCTATCCAAATGATGCATAAGCTCTGTAAGCAACACAAAACATCGACAACGAAGACAGAAACCTGGGGCTACCAAAAAGGTTACTGGTAGCTAAAAATAATAAAAAAAAAATTGTGTATGGACAATATAAAATTGAATCAACCCAATAGTGAACTGTTAGGAAAACTAAAAGTAAAGACAAAAAGGGATGAAAGTTCATCAATACTTGTGATGTGGATCATAAGTCTATCAACTCATCTCTTGCACTAAGACACCATCCCCGGCAATGACGCCATTTGATTCGTGTCGCGGTAGGGTATGCCGGAAACAACAATATTTATAAACCTATACCTCCTACTGTCGTAGCATAGGTATTGCAGTATAGTGGCTCTAAGGTCGAACACAGGGATGGGTTTTCTTCGTGTAAATGATTTGAAGTTGGCTCAAAAAGGTGAATTTCACTTTGGATTAGGGGTGTTGTAAAAACAATGGAGGTGAATGGTTTGCAGACTAAAAATAAACTGAAATAAAATATAAAAAAGAACTCCTTAGTATCAGACTCTTTGGGGTTGAGGTCCTAAAGGTAAGCCAAGGGAGGTTCTCGGTCCTTTTTCGCGTTAGGGAGGATGACCTATAGATCATTTACGAGCCGGATCCTTCATTTGGCTATAATAAGGCCTAATGAATTTTCCTTTTCAAATATAGCATTTATTGGACATTAATGCTCCTACTTAGTGAAAACATATCCCTAGAGCTTTACTGGTAACTAATGAAGACAACTAATGAATCTCGGGTGGATCTATTAATAGCGCTCCTTTGACTAAAACATTAAATACGGGTTAATCCCAGGTGCATTTTAAAGATTTAAACCTGGAATGATGGAAACATAAATGATGTAGTCTTTAGCATTAAACGAGAGAGCTGGATTTGGTTTTACCTCGGATTCAAAGCACAGTGGCCCTCCTCTCAAGGATGGGGGGGTTTTAGCCAACCATCATGAGTTGTCATCCTCAAAAAGGGGTGTTTTGAGGTGCCGAAAATGAAAGAAAAGTAAGAAAATGAAGGAGAGGAAAAGAAGCAGGAAAACTCCGCCCGACCTTTAATCTATGTATTGAAGACCTGAAATGAAAGTCCTTCATTTGCCAGATTTGTTTGGCTTATATAGTGCTCCAAATAAGCATAAAAAATACAAAATATCCACTCAATACCCACTTATACATGAAGAGGTAACATGGTAAAAATCACAAAAGTGGGACAAATTCAAGGTGAAAAGACAAAACGAGAATGGCGATTCTGATTTTGCAACTGCGAAAACAGGGTTGCAAAATTTTGCAACCTCTGATTTTGCAGTTTCGAACTTCTTTTGCTTTTGCCTCCCTTTTTCCTACGGATTACGATTTGTATCTTGAATTCAAACTTCGATTTTGTTAGCGAGTTGCCTCAATAAATTTGGCAAGTTTAGCTTCTAAAAACTACAAAATGCGATCAGTAGTATAACCGGGACCTTAATGTGCAAATCGGGTTAATTAAGTTGATTAGTAAACAAAAAGTGCTCAAAACCTCCAATAACGGGGTCGAAGCCAGCCTTATTTGAGGCACTAATCGATCCTGCGTGGCTGGGGGCTCACGCGATCCTGGCCCAGGCGGTTCCTGACCACCACCTGCGTCCTCTGCAACCTCTACCCGCCCCCATTATCTTTACGATGGACCCAACGAGCGCTCTCTTTGGGAAGTGTGCAGTGCGCTCCTCTTACCTTCCTACTTTGACCATTCACATAAGCTGTGGTACTCTTCTCGACCTCGGGCGGCCTCAGCCAGTTCTCGTCACATGGGGAACCACAAACAGGTAGACTCTAATATTTTGCTATAATCCTACCGAAACCGCTTGCACATCGGGACTTCCATGAAACTGAATATATGGAACCCAGTAAGGCTGGCTGCGAGGCCTGCTTCTCATATAAATCTTGACATGTTCTTGCTCTAATGCCGAGAGGGAACTCCTCGATCTTCGAAGATCATGGCGGCTCTAAGGAAAGAATGCATCGGTAAACTCTTGTTGGCCCGGTCCCATGGCATACCATTAGGATACCTCCTATCCACGGCATCCCACCAATCTTTAGTCCTGTCTTCCATCAGAAAACACACCAAACACCCTCGATCATGCATCTGACCAGCCTTTCTGTAAATCTTACATTACTCTGTCAACCACTTAACCATCAACGTCTTTAGATTGCTGCAAAATTATATGGCTTGGCGCCCAGCCAATGCTCTATGGGCCTCTGGCTCTTCGGGAACCTCTTTGGGTGTGGCGTAGGTGGATTGAGGTTGTAATTCTTGATGAGTCTCTATAGCTACTATACGACGATGGTACTTTGCTCTGCGCGGTAAACAACCCTAAAACTTGAGCTCCTCTACGGTGAGGCCCCAAATGGTCTCAGCTGGCTAATTAACGGAAGGTGGATTCATGGAGGCGAGTAGTAGAGACCAATGTGGCTTGACTCTCAGTCTTTGCCATGCGCTCGAAAGCCTCTGGAATGACTCTCCTAGGACGACCTCGACGTCCTCTACCTCTTTATAGTGCTTTGTCGCAAAAATCAAATTGTTTAGTGCTTTGAAACACTTAATATGTGTACTTTGAATTTGAAAATGCATCAGATTGCCAATAGTGTAAATGTGTATAAGAAAACTACGATCTTAATAACACGGGTTCACAGACCACATACAGAAACCAGCTTGACACCCAGCCTACTAGCGACAATGTGCGGCAGCCCAGTGAAACTACTTGGTAGGTAACTGATGACTAGAGGAATCAAGCAGAAGATAAGTCGTGTTGCTTGTTGAAAGCACATATAAAAATTTTCTTTTAACTCTTGTGGTTTATACCGACATAACAAGCGCATGGACATATCCCAAAACTGTAAATACAATTTACATAAATAATAATGATGACAACCTTGCTAAAGGAACTGGGCTCATCACATTTAAACAAAACTATGTATACATATACTCAACTATACAAGTTCAAAGTATTTTCTAACAAAAGTTAGTTAACATTTTACAAATATATCTGAGAGTGATAAATCTGACACGAATAACAAATCATAGGGATACTGATATGTCCCGGTATACGGGTAATACGTGCCTCAGAAAGATATAAATTTAAAGCGGGAAAATAATGAGCTAAAAGAGCTCAGTGAGTGTGCTTTTATAAAATGCTTGCTTTTAAATGTCTCAAAACTACAAAACGATCTTTACAAAACACTTCATAAAATCTTGCTGCTATAAAAAGTTTATAAAACTTTTGAAAAATGCTGCCTTATCGATGGTCAATTTTAAGGCTTTGTATGTAAAATGCTTATAAATATAACCAGTCAACCACCCAGGCCTTTCTTACGTACCCTAGTAACCTTTGAAAACACAATGTCTCAAGTAAGGTGGAAGGACTGAGTAATACATCACCTATTAAAATATGGTGGAATGCTCCATCACCACATACAATAGCTGGCGCTAACCCCTATATCTCTAAATGCGTGCCCACGGTCCTCCTCTAATATGCCGTAATGCATGAGCTAAGTTTGTCGACCAGGAAAATACAAAATGAAATGCAATCATGTCTTAACTTACCCGTGCACGTACGAAATACCTTTGACCGGTTTCACAAATCAAAACCATAAGCATTAAAATATGGTTTAACAATTAAACCCATAACATTCAAATCGTAAAACGATTTATAAAATAATACACTAGCATTAAAAAATAAAGTTTAGAACACTCACATTTCAGTTTTTAATATTTGAGCACGACTTCACAATTTCTGTCTCCACTTTTACCTACGGCTTCGGACCACACGCGTCATCACAGCGAACCTCAACACAGGTTGAACTGCTGAAAATAGTTAAAATCACATGGGACTATCTGTGGTCCCGAATTCAACCGGTTATTAAGCTAGTTCAAAAATTGACCGGATGCATTAAGCTTGATCCGAAAATTTAAAATTCCTACACTCAGTTCAAAATTTTGGAATTTAAATTTCTGACCTCTCCACGATCTCTAAGCAAATCCTAAGCCATTAAATGATACTGATAAGAAATAACATAAGTAGGAAAATTCCTGCTCTTGGAACTTGGCCAGAAACTTAAGATTTTAGTAAAACATTATTTCGTCGCGTAGACTAGCACCTTTTGCTTGACCCCGAAATCTGATCCGATTTCCATAGATCTTAGAGAGAAAATGCTTTTTATTTTTTTGGTTTCTCTTCTTCATGATCTCCTCTCCGTCCCTTTTCTCATTTTATCACTTTCCTTTTTGACTTTTTATCGCTTGGTTTTATTTTATTTTATTCATTTATTCTTATTATTATTTTTGGAGACAGCTCATATTGTTTCATTTAGGTTGGTTTACATCCCGAAACAATTTATTTATTTCGGTTCAATTTGTTTTAAATGAGCCAGTTCAAACCATTCACGACTTTCAGATTTTATTGAAATCTAGTCCACCCAAGATCTTGGCGTCTTATCATCGAGAAGAAAATGCGTAAAATATTTCACTTATCTAGAGTCAGAAACTTTTAAGGTCCACTGGAATTTAAGTGAGGCAGATTTAAGTGTGAGTTGTTGCATTCATCAAGATTTAGAAATTTTGAACTTCACTGAATCTATTGTAGTAATTATTATTATTATCCTTTTGCAATTTTGAAAAATTCTAAGATTTTTTTTTCGGAGTTTTATAGTATCATAATTGCTGAAAACTTTACAATTTCATCCTTAAAAACAACGTTCAAAATACTACTATGACATCAAATAATTAAAGAAATGCTTAGTGCGTATATATAGCTAACCGATTTACGTCTGGTACACACTTCTCGGGACAGGGCATTCTATTTATATGGTTTTAGTTATTTGTATCTATGATCTATTGGTTATATGTATGAATAATATTAATTTTGTTTCAAAAAAATTATTATTTTACTATCTGAAATTTTGAATAAAAAAAAATACAATAAGAAAGTAAAAAATATTGTCTTTGAAATTTTCAATAAATTGTTTTCTTAAGTTTTCTAAAAATTATGAATGAAGACAATTTACAATTATTTTCATATATTTTATTTATTCTGTTTTCTTTTAAATTTTCCCTAGGTATTAATTATAGTCTTGATAAGAAAATATATTTAGAATAGAAGATTCCAAAAAATGAATAAATAAATAAATCTTATAAACTTAACTAGTTGATGATAAATAAGTGATATTTCCTAATTCATTATAGTATCATTTTATACTTTTATTATTATTTTTAATGAGAACTATTTCTGAGATAAAAACACAACTGATATGTTTAAAAAAATTCCTGTGTGAAATTGAAACTTTACAAATAAATTTAAAAGTGATTATTGAGAAATTGAATTTTATTATTAATTGAGAAGGCGGAATAACATATTTATTTTAGATAGAATTCAATTTTAATATGCCAAAATATGAAACATAATTAAAATTTTAAAAGGAAGAGATTATTTAATTTAAAAGAATATCAGCTGATCATAAAAATTCAAAAATTTTCAGGAGAAACGCTATAAGGAAGAAAGCGATCTCCTCGAGCCTTTGCATGAAAAAAATAGAGAGTGGCGGGAGATGGAGAATAACTGTCCGGTAGAAATAATCATAGCGACACTTGAGGAGGGATCAAACCTTTCGGCTAAGAGGGGAAGGACAACGAAGGGATGGCAAAACCACAACAAGAGTGGTTTCAGAGCTATTGGGGAGAAAAGAATGTCATTTAGGTAGAGATGATGGTTTCACCTGCAGAGGTGATATTTACGAGGAAGGAGTTTGGCGCTCTGATCACATTGACCAAAATGAGAAAACGGGCTTGAGCCTTTGAAACAAACGCTCATCATCAAGGTCATGGGATGCTTGATGGGATATAACTAACCTACTAAGGAGACTCAAAGCCCTGTGGAAGATAAATATCACTAACTAGAGTATAGAGTGGAATGGGAATGGAGAAGAAAGATGAGAGAAAAAGTGGAATAGGAATGAAGAAGAATTAGAGAGAATTCTCATGTATTTATTATATGTACCTATTCTCAACTTTATATACAATCAGTTCCGTAAGCAGTCCCTAAACTAATAACAAGTAAGTGCTAAAATAAATTTAATCATCGCTGTTAATGCTTCATTCTAACATTTAGTAATAACTAACCTAACACCTCTCCTCGAGATGGATAAAAATGTTTTTAGTCCATCTTGTATAAGAAGAGTAAGTTGAAAGTGATAAAGGTTTGGTAATTGAAATACACTCCAAGCTGAAGAGTTGAATATGAATGGGGAGAAGCTTCAAACATCGTGAATATAACTTGTCTCAAACAAAATGACAATCGATTTTGATATGTTTAGATGCGTTAAGTGAAACATTGGATTCACGAGCAATATGAACAACGATTATCATAAAAAGTAAGTGGGAGAGGTGAAAGAAATTTGGAAATCATAAGTTATTTGCTTGTAATGATTGCTTGCAGCTGCTTTGCAAAGCGATATTCGACCTCGTGTAGATGAACGGGAGACGGTGTTGCTTCTTCGACTTCGAGATCAAAGAATCACCCCAAGGGAATCACTTCTGAAAATCGACTTCTAGTAATAAAATATTTGCCTAAAAGTTTAAAATTTCGTTAGCAAATATATTTCCCAGAAAAACATTGGTCATGTTTGTCACCTTAGACAGCGTCATTAAAGTATCACGACCGAAATCTCTATTTTCGTTACATAAAACTTTCGACAAATTGCAATTTCGTCCTTAAGGTTTATTTCCCAACAAAATATTTTATTAGTGAAAGTGATATTTATCATCACTAAAAAGAACCAAATTTGTCCAAAAAGTCGTCGGTAATTAATAGTAACAAAATATTTTTTGTTGGAAAATATTTTCTTTGATGAACTAATTCCGTCTCTAAATGCTTCTTATTATCTTCGACGAAAGTATGATTTCATAACATAAAATTTTCTTAGATAAAATAAAATATGTCATTCAAGGTTTTTTCTAACAAAATATTTCATTGATAAAACTAATAATTTTTATTACTAAATGAGATAAAATTTTCTCTAAAAGCATTTGTTTATAAATTTATTTCATCTTAATTCGCAGATTGATAAAATAATTGTCCCAAAAACACATTAAAAATTTTTGTAACAAAATATTTCACTAGGAAATATCTATAACGACAAAATATTTTCATTGGGAAATTAGTAAATATAATTATGATTTTCATATTATAATTATATTTTTAAATTATAATATGAACCTGATTGAAATAATATGTCATCTTTTAATTTCAAAACTTGTCTTCAAAAATAAAACTAGATAATCCATAACTTCATTAATGCCATCAAAAAATAATACACCAGACAGCATATCCTGACAAAAAAAGATAACCCATATTAAAAATTCCCAAAACAACATAACCCATAACAAAAAAGTGTTATTTGTCACAACCAAATAACCAAATAAAGTATTAGTTTAATAACATGTTCATCACCAAAACAACCAATTAATATAGACAAAAAGATAGGATCCATTAGATATGCATCAATCGTAAGGACCCTTGACTTAATCTTAGATGACGCAAGATCTCCTCAAATTGTTGTTGATGTTGTTGATCTCTTTGTTCTAGGAGAGTTTCCATGTGTTCAATCCGCTCATGCTAGGTATCAAGTTGCTTATGTTGATCCTCTGTAAGCACTTGAGTCTAAAAAAGTTTTTTCTCCAACTCTACCTCGCGCTGAGAAGATGTTTGTCCAGATTTGGAACCAGAAGTCGGTTTGGGACCAAAACTAAGACCCTTAACATATCTTGATCGATGCCCTAAAACACTCACAAATTTCCGCCTTGGTCATGACTATAACTCCCTATGATATTGGTAGATGTTGGAGCTCTAACATCTTCTCCTATGAATGCAAGAAACAAAAAAATAAAAATTAATGAAATATGATAGTTGGATAATTTTTAGTTTGACTATAAGAAAATATCTAGGTTGTCATCACATAGAAATAATATTTAAATTAAACAAGAATGAAGTTTACATCTTAAATGATAATACTTAGTATGCGACAAGTATAAATTTTGCATTGTATCATTTTTCTTTAATGCACATTTGTCAAATTTTACTTACTATGACTCGAATTTATGAACATTAAAATTTCAAACAACCAATAAGAAAATCAAAATTTTAGTGTATGGATGATGCTAAGAAAAGCTTTAAACTTCTTATCACAATGCTAAGTAAACAATTAGTCATGATGACACTTTCATAATGTCTCATTATTATTAACTTGTTTTAATAGAAAGTTATAATAACAAAATTGTTTGAATTTCTAAGCTAAATTAAACTTACATAACAATCTTTAACCTCACTTGATTTATCTGACCATCTTTAATCTTTTGTAGTGAACCACTTTAAATAGATTGATTTGGCGGCCGTTTTCTCATTCTCACATTGACTATCAAATACATACATTATATTGAGTAAGATACAAGTTTATAGAAATAATTCAAATAATTAAACAAAAACTTAGTTTCATATTTTACAACATAGACCATATTAGAAATCAAGAGACCCTTCCAGATGATAGGCCATCTTTTATCTATTCTATTGAATTAATTCTTTGAACAATCTTTGAAATATGAGCAATATTAAATGTAAACCAGGAAAATTGATTTTTTTTTTTTTAAAAATGGTAAAATAGTAATTTTGGTTGGAAACCGGAAATTTCCTAGATCTCGGATGACAAAATGGACTTCACCGTTGAATTCGTCTCATGAAATCTAGTTACCCAGTCAAATTTCGTTGAATTCTGAGACAGTAGAAATTTCACATTTTTCGAGACACGGAGTGTCGGGTGACACATGGTGATTAGTGCCCAAAATTTTTATTTTAGACCTGTTTTATTTAAGGTTTGAGTCGCATTGTACTAATCATTCTAATTAACCCGATTTTCACATTAAGGTCCCTACTATTTTAATGATCACATTTTTATGGGCAAATTTTGCGGTTTGCGAGCCCAATTATGCCAAAATTGAAGTCGATCAAGCCACGAAGAATTCAAGTCAAACTCGGCGTACAAATCAAAGACCGGGAGGAAAGAATAGCAAAAAGCGAAGAAATTGCACCCAGCTGCGGTATGCTTTTCCTGCAGTATTCATTCTTGCCTCCAGTATACTTTGTTCCACCTACAACCCCTGTTTTCCTGCAGTTACACGCTTTTGTTGTTTTGTTACTGTTTTTGGTTTTTTTTTTTTCCTATTTTAGCCCTTGTAATAGCTTTAGTTTCAGTTTTTCTTGTAATTTCCCTTGCTCTGAGCCGTATATAAGCTAGAGTTAAGGTTTGTAAAATCAATCAACTTCGATCAATAAAGTGGAGGCTTCACTGCTCTCGCTTAATCTCCTCTCCTGCACTTCCACTTTCTTTCACTTTCTTTTCCATTTTCTCGGCTGCCAAACATCCTTTGATGATGACAAATCAAAGGATGTTCGGCTAAACCTCCCCCATCCTTGAAGGGGAAGGCCATTGGGTGTCGGTTTTGAGGTAAGCTGCATGTTCTCATGCTCTTCATGTTGGTGTTTAAGGGTATTTGTGCTCTTGTTTCTCTATAGGTTAAAATCTCTTAAGCATGCCCTCCTTAATGTATTTGGCAAGCTTTTTGGGTTCGGTGGATCACTTTAATTAGATCCTTTGATGCGGGATAGTTGTCTCTGCTATCGTGGGGTAGGGTTTTTGAGGTGTGTTTTCACTGCTAGGGATATTTATGCCTAATTAAATGTCATCTTTCAAAAGGAAAATCTAAAGTGCAGGTTTTAAAGCTAAATGAAGATCTGGTTCGGGAAATGACTCTATGTCATGCTCCCAAATGCGAGGATATAGACCCGAGTACATGTTGGTTAACCTAGAACACTAAGCTCAGTGGCCCGAGACTTCAAGGATTTCTTTTTCTTATTTTTCTTCATTTTAATTTTAATTTGCACACTCAGGCCTCCTGACTTTACCCCAGACTTGAAAATCAAATTGAAATTCACCATTTTTTGAACCTCATTGTAAATCATTTGTCTGAAAGCCCATCCTGTGTTCGGCCCTAGAGCCGCTATCTTTGTAGTAGTTTGCTACAGCAATAGAACTTAGGATATAAATTTGTTGATTCCAGCACCTCTTTTGTGGCATGAATCAAATGGGCGCGGGTGCAGGGGATGGGTACTTATAGTGCAAGTGAATTTATGGAACCTTGTGATCTGTCACAAGTGGTAATTGAATTTCTTTATATTCTGATCGTTTTTTTTATTTCATTTCATTAAGAAAAAAAAAACAGTGCTGCAGATTTTTTTTTCTCTGTTGTCTTGGTGTTGCCCTGTTCTTG